>JARVZY010001876.1:0-285550 GCA_030686995.1 Artemisia argyi
AGACTACCTACACCCAACCCTATGAGAGAGCCACTTGATGAAGGCTTTCCTAATGTTGTACATGAGTCTGTTTCTCCTGCTGGGTTCAATGAAGCTCCACTTACCACTGAGCAATCAGCTGGTAGAGCAGAGGACCCTATTACTGTTACTTCTGTATATGATTCACTTTGAGGTACATGAAAACGACTGATGATCTCCAAAAGGAGCTTGCTGATACCAAGTCTACTCTTGGTAATGAAATTGAAAGGCTGAAAAGTAAGGTTCAGGATTTGGAGGCACAGTTGAATCAGCAGAAGCAAAGTAAGGATGGACTGTATACTACTGAAGTGCCTCAGGAGGCAAATTTGGATTCTCTTGAAATTCTAGTTGAAGTTGCTAGACAGTCTCATGTTGCTCCTCCTAAAGCTGCTGAAGTACTTAAATCTAAGCCACCAATTCAATTTAGCAGAAGAAGAAGTAGAAGACAGTATTTGGCAAAGAAAGCTACTGAATCTTCCAAAGTGTCTAGTGGTGATGATATACTTATGGTTGAAGCTACTGATATTCTTCAGGAGAAACAATCACCAAGTGTTATTGCTGCTGACAAATCTACTGATAAAGGTAATACATCAGGAGATACATTCTTTGTAGCAGGGAAAGAGTATTTGAATTCCCCTGTTCATAATATATCTGGGAATAAGCAAGTTTCTCCTAATGATATCACTGAAACCCTCAAGTCTCAAGGATCTACTGATAACACACTAAATTCAGATGTTCAAGAATTAAATGATGATCCTATGGAAGATTTGGATGTTCCTCATGATGATTTTACTGAAGGAATTGAGGTGGCTGAGGATGAGTTTGTTACAGCTGAAGAAAGAGGTGCACAAGAAAAACTCTTCAAAGAGTGCGAAGATTATGAGAAGAGTTCTGATATGGCTGAGGCACAGCAAGCCAAGTTTGATGCAGCATACCAGTCTGCCACTCAAAGATATGTTTCTACTTTGCATATTGAAAGACAGAAAGAATTGGATGCTGCTGTTCAAGAGTTTGATGAGTCAGATTGGCAGCATATTGGACAACAAGTGATTGCTAATCCTGATTTAGCTGCAGACATTATTGGTAATAGGGTGGAGAAAAAGGACTGGGCTTCTGAAATTGTGAAAGTGATGAAGTTGAGGAAGAAAGTAGCAGATGAACAAAAAGCCAAAGCTAAAAGAGACAAACCTATGACTCAAGCACAGTAGAGGGAATACTTGAGAACATATGTGAAAAGTCAAAGTAGTGTTTTATATAATAATGCTTGGACTAGAAAACAAGTGTGGGCACTTCCAGATGACAAATTGATTCAGATGTATAATAGAATCAAGTATAGAAATGACAAAGATGGAATAGGTGCTTCTAAGAATATTCCTATCACTATTGTTGATGCTGGTTCATCTGTTAACATGGATATTCCTGTTGTTGCTGCAAATGTATCTTTACCTGATACTTCTGCTGATGTACCACATGTTGCTGCTTCATCTTATGTGGATAAAGGTAAAGCTCAAATGATAGCAGAAGATCCTCCATCTAGAAAGAGAACCAGGAAACAAATAGAGGAGGAAAGATTGGGGTGAAGAGGCTGCTAAAAGGTTAGATGAGGAACAACAAGCTGAACTTGCAAGATTTCATGAGATTAAGGTAAGAGAGGTTAAACTTCAAGCTACTAGAGCCAAACAGATGCGGCAGGCTATGGATGAACAATATGCATCTGCTGCACTTGAATCTTCTCAGGATTCTACTGATGAACAATTGGATAATCCATCAGTGGAAATTGATGCTGCAGAGGGTGTATCTGCTGAAGCTGATGTTCCTGATGCATCTTCTCTACCTCATGCTGCTATTTATGTTCCTGGAAGAAGAGTAAAGAGAATGGCTAGAGTCAGAACTTCACATTCCACACAAAACTTAATAAATGTGAATGCTTCTAATGATTCATTTATAAGAGAAGGATCCCCTGATGATTGGCCGAGTTAATACCATTTATAGATTGGATAAAACTTCTATATCCTTTACATTTCTTCAAGAAATTCTACATCTTCTTGATCATCAGGATTTGGTAACTCTAAATGATTTGGTGCACAAATATTATGAAAATCATACTCCTACAGGGTCTGGATTGTGTTTATTGGGTGATCTAAAAGTGTTGTTTGATTCTTCTACTCCCACTGGTGTTAGTTATGACATATGGAAAAACAATCAGAGATGGAAAGTTCAGAGTTGGAAATTTTATCCTATGTCATATGTTCATGTGTTGGAAACTACAACTGGTCTAAGGCTTATTATGGATTTAGGCAAAACATATCCTCTGAAAGTGTCTCTGATGGAGAAAATGCTGCAACAAAAGTTGGAGATTCCTCCTGATCCAGTTGGGAATGCAAGATTGTTTGCTGAATCTTTGGTGAAAGTCTTCAAACAAAGAATTAAGACTTCCAGAGCATCTTCTGTTTAATGGTATAATGTTGTACATTTGTTTTTTTAGTTATTATTATTAAAAAAAAAAAAAAAAAAAAAAAAAAAAAAACAAACATTTTTTGTTGTATAGTATTGTGTTTATTGTATGCAGGTTTGGTGTTCCTCACAATATTCTTTGGTCATCAACTTACCTGATGTTGATTATTCCATCAAAAAGTTGGCTAGTCCAAAGGGTACAGCTTTGGTAAAGACACATCAAATCTGTTGATAGCTTTAATGGTTTGCTCAAAACCATAGGGTAATCAACTCACCCATGCTTTATTGCTGAGAGTTGAAATGGTTGTCAATTGACCATGGATTTTTCCTTTATGGATTCCCAATAATTGGCTAGCCCACATGTATATGGCTTGTGGTAAAGGCAGTGGAAAACCATATTTGGTAATCAGTTAACGAAGATGATTTTTCATCAAAATAATTGGCTAGTCCTGAGCAAATGGCTAAAGGTAAAGACATCTCAAATCCATTTATAGCTGATGATTTGCTAAAAATCATGTGGTTATCAGCGTACCTTAAAACACTTGGCTACTCCAGTAGTAATGGTTATTGGTAAAGAGACATCAAATCCATTATTTTCAATGATTCACCTCTCGAAGGAGTTAACACACCTGGATGTGATGAGAATAGTATGAAACTAATTTGTTTTGATGTACATTTAGTCATTTGTTGCTGCAAAGAATGGAACTTTCAAGTATTTCAAGATTAGGGGAGGATTGTTGGGAATTCTGCTAAGTAAGAATTCTGCTGATGGATACTGCTGAAGAGCTGGTTCCTGCTGAACTAATGTATCTGCTGAAGTCTAGTTTCAGTATTATTCTTTTCTGCTGATATAGTATTTCCGTATTTTATGTAATATAGTTAGGATATGCATGAGTTTATTTAGGAAGTGATAATGCATATCTTTTAGAAGTTTTAGAATATACGTTTCTTGGGAAACGGTTTAGGGTTCCTTGTGTATAAAAGGAACACTCGATTATGTATTGAGTTATGTTTTCAGAAAACACTTTGATTATTATTAAAAGATCCATAGAGGATCAAAAGTTCTTAGTATTAAACTTGTGTTTGTTTTCGCTTTAATATACAAGTTACAGAGATTATCTATTAGTGATTACATTAACATAACTAACAATTCTAGAGTGCTCAAGAAGATCTATCAAGGTCTTGTCTTCAACATCATTAGAATTTACTCATGCATTAACTACAATCAATAAAACCCAGTACACATCGGTTCATGTTTCCTAAGACGTTCAAGCATGTTACACAATGGAGATCTGCCAGTTTTCTTAAGCCTAACATTGAAATCATTCATCCAATACAACCATAAACAAGTAATCAACACATAATTAATATCTAGGTTTCATTAGATCCAAGCAAACACAAGATAAATCCAGCCTAGCATGTTGAAATCAAGACAAGTAAAAGATATAATCAACAAACACACAGACATATTGATTGAATTAAAGAGAAGACTTATCTTAATAGCACATGAAATGATTCAAGGGTTGAAAACCCTTGAAAAAGCTGTAAAATGCGAGCTAGGGTTTACAAAGTTCGGCCCTAGGGTTTCTCCACACAAGTTCCTCCCTAATGAATGAAAAATAGAAAACTATATATTGAGTTTAGAAGGTGACGGCATCAAGAACAAAGGGCTAACGCCGTCATCTCGCCGCCAAATAGTTCCTCGGACTGCCGAGATCTGGGTCTGACGCCGTCATGTGCACACCTTATGCAGGCCGTCATGATTTTAACTCTTGACGCCCTTGTTGTGACGCCGTCAGGTTTGCACTGGGTCATCACCACTTTTACTCCTGACGCCGTCAGGATCTTCCTCTTGACGCCGTCAAGTATTGTTCTCAGCATGGAAAATTAAGTCTTTGGCGTTTTCTTCACTTTTATGCTCCAAAAACGTCCGAATTGCTTCCTTTTCCAGATTTCTCTCCCAAAGTACCTAAAATCACAAAAGGAACGATTTAGGGTAATATTTGATCAAATAAATTCAATTTCGGGCTTAAATGACCCCCTAAAAACGGTTCATTTTTTGCCTCATCATATACCCTTACACTTGAGATTTTCTTGTCCTCAAGCAAATGCGCTTTTATTCTAGTCAAAATACAAGTTAGGGGTCATTTAACACTAATATAAAAGTAATTACAACAAATAATCGTTCCACTAAAGACCAAACACAAGCACGGAGGTCATACGCTAGCACCTCACAAATAGTGTTTAGATACTCACATCACTCGGGTGTAATAAAGTAATATCACAATATGGAAATGGAAAACATCTCTCACTACCTGTCGTAGCAAAATAGATTACCATAGTCTTGGGAAAGGATCAAACCTCCACCACATGGCATAAGCACCTAGGATAAACTATCAAAGAGGTCTTTTAATGGGTTGTAACGTTAGGTGTAGGGATATGAAATACATGGTTTTGTTGGATATAGGTAGTCTTTACTAGTGGCGAGTTAACAATCTTGGTTAATTACATGTACAATATGGCGTTGCTAAGCCAAGACTAGACTCGACTTAAGCTAATAAATGAAAAATAACAAAAAGATAAAATGAACATAAAATAAAAAGCGATGGTAGTCCGTATGTTTTTTTTTTTCTCTTTTCTTTTTCTATTTTTTTTCTTTTTCTTGATTTTTTTGATTTTTATTTATTTTTATTTTTATTATTATTATTTTTTTTTGCATACACTCTTACCCTACCATCCGAAATAATACATCATAGGGAATGAACATTTCCCTTACACTTGAATTTTTACATACTTTTACAATAAACTAATCTAATGACTCGAATTAAAAAAATCAAAACACTTGGAGTACTTTTGAGATAAACGTACATATGGGGGTAATAAAATGGTGTTCTTCCCCATTACTCCATAACATAAGTACTTTACCCATGAGTCCCAATCGTCCCAAAACAATATGTACAAGGATATGACTAGACTTAGCAACCATGTAACCAATTAAATAATTAACTTAGGGTTTAACAAATAACAATAATGCACTAAAGATGAGTGCATACACGGAAGTCTATGGCGATTTAGGTGTACATTTAAGTGGGGTGTAACAAATTCTTCCTTTAAGTAAAATGCTTAAAGTTAGAAATGAAAAGATAGGCTCGGAGGGGTGTACTAGGGGTTTCGTGTACTAAAAATGAGTACAACGCTAAGGGTGTGGGAAAAATTAATTGACTTAACTAGCCAAGTAATATGATGACGTATAGTCTATATATGGGCCACGAGCCCCAATGATAAACATTACTCGGCCCAAACCCACCATAAGTGGGCTATCATAACGAATGACGGGCCATAATAATAATGGCTTAGGCTCACGAAGCCCAAAGCCCAACTAAACCAACCGGGCATGTGATAAGGATCTTCTATTTACGGAATAGATATCCTTACCCAGATAAGCACCACGAGTGCGAAGAGTAAGGAGCAAGAAACCTACACGGTTTCAGCCCCTATATAAGGAATGACATCTCTCATTCAAAGGTACGATATATAAACCCTAACTCTCTACGAGAACCCTAAATCGATTACTTACTCTCACGCCGGAGTCTAATCGGGGGAGACAATCCCTCGATAAGCCTAACGGTGTTGTTTATTTTCTTAGTGCGCAGGTAACAAGTACTAAGAAGCGAATTGGTACGAGAGCAAGAGCCAATAATCAGGAATGCCCAACTTTTGTATCAACAAGTGGTGCCATCCGTGGGACCCTACTAGGAACTAAGAACTAGAATGACAAAGCATAAGAATTCAAGCCAGCGGACTCCGCAGTCAGAAAAACATGACCATCAGAGGAAGAATCAACAAGATCCGACCTCCAAACAGGTTGCTGGGACAACCAGCGCACCTGGTCACCAAGAGGCAGGGACAACCCAACCTCTTCCAGCGGTAGAACTACCTATAAGGACTACCCAAGTCACCCCAGTGGTCCCAAGCGTTGAGGAACTCCAGCGCACCCTCTTCACCACTCCTCATCAAACTGTATCCGCAGTGAACAACACTGTGCCACCAGGCGCGCCTAACCGAGATAGGGTGCCTAATACTGAGGCAGAAATTCTTGCAACAACTGAGGACGCACCCGATCTAACTTTGGGAAACTTTGTATCCCAAAATTATGAAACCCTAACCGCCCTCATGCAGGAAGAAGCAAGGAGAAGGGCAAGTACGAGCCTACAAGCTCGACTCAATTTTGGTCCTGAACGCGAACCATCACCACTGCGCCACCCACGAGGAAGACGCGCAGAACGTACCACTATCCATGATAGGCTGGGTACGACATCTGATTCACAATACTCAGAAGACAGCGAGAGGCGCACTAATGTTCACTCCAGACTTGGCAGTCGGGGAGTACAAGACCGATTAAGGCCTCAACATTCGCCAAGCCAAGGATCTTCCAAACCTGGGAGTAGGAGGATTCAAGACAGATTGGGGAAAAGAAGATCCCCAAGCAGAGATCCCTCAAGCTCTTCTTTTGAAAGAACCGAAAAAGAGAGTACCCATCTTCCAGTGACTCCTCGGACAACGAGGATAAAGAAACAGGACACTGGAAGTCAAGAGGAAGACGTCACGAAGAAGAGAATGAAGATATGTCTCTCCCATGGCGTCGCCAGAAAGTTGATGCGTTTACACGGCGCATCAGCGATTACTCAGACCGCAAACGCAGGCGCATGCCCACTAACGTGAAAATGTATGATGGAACAGGTGATCCCGATGATCACCTAAAAGTTTTCGAATCAGCCGCCACTATCGAAAACTGGCCACAGCCTGTGTGGTGCCACATGTTTAATTTTACGTTAGTAGGAAACGCGCGCACATGGTTTAGCAAACTCCCACGTAGGAGCATCGGTGGGTTCGAGGAATTACGGAAAGCATTCCGTCTCAACTTCACCCAGCGAAAGAAGTGCGCTAAAAACCTTGTTGAGCTAGCAAGAGTGAAACAGCGTCAAGGGGAATCAACCAGCGCTTTTATGGAACGTTTCAAGGATGAGTGCATACAAGTCAAAGCATGTCCTGAAATCCTAAAAATTTCAGGGTTCATGAATGGGATTAATAACCCAGAACTCATCCGAAAGCTGAACGACAAAGTTCCACAAACTTTTGATGAGCTAACAAAGCGCACTAGATCCTTTATACAAGGAGAAGCAGCTGCTGCGGATAGCAAAAAGGGTTATTCAAACTATAGGCAGCAAGAGCAGCCTCGGAGACAATCCAATGATCAGAATAACAACCGCAGTAGGAATTACCGCAGTGGAAGAGACAATGACAAATATACCCCTCTTACAAAAACTCCGAGGGAAATATTTGTAACAGAAGGTGCAAACTTCCCAAAATCACCACCAATGCGCACTGCAGAGGAAAAGCGCATAGGGAGCCGATACTGCGAGTACCATGGCCAAAAAGGTCACACAACTAACGAGTGCATCCAGCTAAAACAACTAATTGAAAAGTTAGTAAGAGAAGGCAGGATGGACCACCTCGTAAAAAACATCAAAGAGGGAAAAGATAAACAGAGAAACGGGAGTAAGAAAGAACCCCTCAAGGAAAAAGCTGATACTATATACATGATACAGTCATGGCAGTGCAAAATAAAGCAAAAAGTCAGCCAAAAATTCTCTCCAGAAAAAGAGATATCTTTCCCTACTCTAGCTGCGGACAACGCAGTCGTGGAGCCTCTAACTATTGAAATACATACGGGAGGACATGATATCCACCGCATGTACATTGAAGGAGGAGCATCCGCAGATATCCTGTACGATCACTGTTTCAAAAGACTGCGACCTGAAATCCAAAGTCAATTGATACCAGCAACAACGTCATTAACAGGATTCACATGAGAAAAGATCTGGCCCATGGGGCAGTTACGCTTGTTGGTGGTCGTAGGAGATGAACAACACTCAACCGAAACATGGATAAACTTTATGGTAATAAAATCCCCTTTACCATACAATGGTATCATTGGGAGACCGGGAATATCGTCCATGCGCGCTGTACCATCCACAGTGCACTGAATGCTTAAGTTTCCAGTGGAAGGAGGAGTTGTCACTCTCTATAACACAACAGTACCACCAAGAGAATGCAATGCGGTAACAACCGAAGCAGAGAGTATTCCAGAACCGCGCACAGAGAAAACGCCAAATCTAAAAGTCGCTGTTCATCCCGATTACCCGGAACAACAAGTTTCGATTGGGGGATCTTTATCTGACAAAGGTAAAGCTGCCGTATGCGCACTCTTGCAAAAGAACCTAGACATCTTTGCATGGGAACCAAAACATATGACGGGAGTACCGCGCTCTATCACAGAGCATAAGCTACAAATCCGACAAGGATATCCTCCAATACCACAAAAGAAGCGTGGCCAGGCCCCAGATCGTGCAAAGGCTATTCTGGAAGAAGTACATAAGCTCGTAGACGCAGGCATCATGCGTGAAGTATACTACAATGACTGGCTTTCTAACCAAGTTATGGTAAGGAAGAGCGATGGCAGTTGGAGAATGTGCTTGGACTTCACGGACCTCAACAAAGCATGTCCACAGGACTGCTATCCACTGCCAGAGATAGACTGAAAGGTAGAATCCCTGTGCGGATACCCTTTCAAATGCTTCCTAGACGCATATAAAGGGTATCATCAAATCCAGATGGCAGTTGAAGATGAAGAAAAAACAGCTTTCCACACCAGTCAAGGAGTGTACTGCTACACAAAAATGCCTTTTGGCCTGAAGAACGCAGGCGCGACATACCAACGACTGGTGGACACAGCTTTCGAAAAACAAGTAGGCCGCAACTTGGAAATCTACGTTGACGACCTTGTCATCAAAAGCCACACAGAGGATGAATTGGTGCGCCACATCGAGGAGACATTCAGAACATTAGGGCGAATAAACATGAAGTTAAATCCCAAGAAGTGCACCTTTGGCGCAACCGAGAGCATGTTCCTTGGATACTTGATAGAACCCAATGGAATCAAGCCTTGTCCAGAAAAAACATAGGTTGTTATTGATCTCCCCTCACCGCGCACACTCAAAGAAGTCCAGTCATTGAATGGAAAGTTAGCAGGGCTAAACCATTTCTTATCTAAGTCAGCAGACAAATCCCTTCCTCTCTTTAAAACACTCACGAAGTGTACTAAAAAGGAGACTTTCACTGGACTAAAGAAGCGGAGGAAGCTTTCCAACAACTTAAACACCATCTGGCATCTCTTCCCAAACTTGTCGCACCACGACAAGGGGAAGAACTAATCATGTACTTATCGGAAACTCACGGAGCAGTTAGCGTAGTACTATTGACAGATAGGAACTCCGTCCAGACACCCATATACTTTGTAAGCAAAGCCCTGAAGAAAACAGAGACTAACTACAGTGCTATGGAAAAGCTGGTCTTAGCTCTAGTATTCGCAGCCAAAAGGCTGCGCAGATACTTTCAAGCGCACCCAATAGCTGTAATAACTGATCAGCCAATCAAACAAGTTATCTCTAAGCCTGACGCATCAGGACGCTTACAGAAGTGGAGTGTACTGTTAAGTGAGTATAACATCTCATACAGACCGTGCACTGCAATCAAAGGACAAGTATTAGCCTATTTCATCGTGGAGAAGCCAGATAGCGACAGCCCAACATCTGCAACTAAAACAGATCTAAAGGAACCCTGGATTCTGTTCACAAATGGGTCCTCATGTATAGATGGATCAGGCGCTGGCCTTATTCTTACAAATCCAGAAGGTATGGAATTCACCTATGCGCTACGCTTTGAATTCACAGCCACAAACAATGAGGCAGAATACGAAGCCCTACTAGCCGGACTACGCATCGCAATCCAAATGGGTGTACGGAACCTGGAAGCAAACGTAGATTCACGGCTAGTCGCTAACCACGTGCTAGGCGAATATGAAGCCAAGGATGAACACATGATCCAATACCTGGAAAAGACAAAATCCTTGATCAAAAACTTTGACAGGTTCACAATAAAACAGGTGCCTAGAGGAGATAACAAGAAGGCGGACGCACTCAGCAAGATTGCATCCACAAGCTTCGCGCACCTCTCAAAACAGGTATTGGTAGAAACCCTAAAAAACAAGTCAATCTTGGAAATGGAGATATCCACAGTGATAGAAGAACAAGATCCTACATGGATGACACCTATCATTGAATTCAGTAGCAAGGGAACTCAACCCCAAGATCATAAGGACGCTCGAAGAATACGGCGCACAGCACAACGATTTGAACTACGAGACAACGTACTCTATCGACGCTCTTTCTTGCAGCCATGGCTCAGATGTGTTGGACCTCTTCAAGCAGACTATGTACTCCGAGAAATCCACGCTGGATCATGTAGTATGCACTCAGGGCAGCGATCCGTGGTGGCAAGCGCTCTAAGGTCAGGGTATTATTGGCCAACAATGCATCGCGACGCACGCGATCTGATAAGAAAATGCAGCAATTGCCAAGTACATAGGCCAATCCCACGCCGACCACAACAAGAGCTAACACCAATTACCTCACCATGGCCATTTTACAAATGGGGTATTGACATCGCAGGACCCTTCCCTGTAGCAGCGGGAGGAGTAAAGTTCCTCATCGTAGCCATAGACTACTTTACGAAGTGGATTGAAGCAAAGGCAGTGGTGAACATCACAGGAAACCAAGTCAAACGCTTTGTCTGGGACAACATTGTCTGTCGCTTCGGACTACCGGGTGCGATTATATCAGACAACGGAAAACAATTCTGTGATAACCCATTCAAAGATTGGTGCGCACAATTGAACATCACACAACACTTCGCTTCAGTAAAACACCCACAAACCAATGGCCTAGTCGAGCGCGCAAACCGCAGTCTAGGGGAAGAAATAAAAGTGTGCCTTGACAGACACAAAGGAAGGTGGGTATATGAGCTCTCGCATGTCTTGTGGGCGCATCGCACAACAATCAAAACCAGTACTGGCGACACGCCATTCTCCCTCGTCTATGGAACAGAAGCCGTCATACCAGCGGAGATAGGAATGCCAACTATACGAACAACAGAGGTCAAAGTCACAATAAATGACGAAGAACGGCGCATAGACTTGGACTTATTGGAAGAAAGGCGCGAATGCGCAGCTATACGCGAAGCAAAGGCTAAGGCAAAAATGAAGAAGTATTATGATGCAAAGGCAAACACACTTCATACAGACCAGGAGACTTTGTTTACCGCGCCAATGATGCGAGCCACGCAGAAGACACAGACAAGCTTGGACCAAAATGGGAAGGACCTTACGAGGTCACAGACGCGCTCGGCAACGGCGCATACAGGCTACGCGATATGGAAGGTCACGACCTAGCGCACACTTGGAACATCTGCAATCTAAAAAGATGCTACTTTTAGGCTACGGCCATTACACAGACACATTTGCACCCTACGAGGTGCCCAATAAGTGTTTGTTTTTCTTTTCTTTCCTAGGAACTGTATTTTTATTTTTTCAAAACACTTGCAAGTATCAATAAAATGTTATGGTTTCTAGCTAACTCCATAGCGTATTTTACTTTATTGCATACATACTAATATATGTCAATATTGTTATCTTATATTTTTACTGCCTACATGGCGTGCATGCACCAATTAAAGACCCACGAAGGCATAAAGGATGAGTTAACCTACTAATTCACTCGTTGAGTAAGAGGGTTGCAAACCCATCAACATTGGATCACGCATCCTTGCTAAGCGCCTTACTTTTGAGACGTCGAGGTAAGTTTCACATGCACATCCAACGACGGGTGCGCATATACTAAGTACACCGTACAAGCTTAGCAAATAACGAGCAAAGACACTTGGTCAAATACTAAAACTTCGCAAACAATGCAAGTACATTTTTTTATTTTAAAAAAAAAAAGATAAAAAAAGTCACGCACTTAATGAGCCAAAACACTTGGTCAAATAATAAAATTTCACAAACAATGCAAGTATAATTCTTAAAGTCACGCACTTAAAACACTTGGTTAAATAATTTGGCAAACAATGCAAGTATATTTTAAGTCACGAACTTAAACATCGAAAAGGTATCTTATTCAACATTTATTCACAAAAATTACAAGGAAAGATACATAAATATACAAAAAGCCTACACGCTATGGAGATGCTCAGGACTATCTTGCGAAGCAGAAGAACTCCCCGCTTCCTGAAGCTTTCTAAGAAGCAAAGCATCATTGGGAGATACAGTGGGAACACTCACGGGCACACCATCAGACCTGGGGATGTGCGCAGCACCAATGCCACACATCACTGCCTTACCTTTGATGCCCTTCTTCTGAGCAGCCCTCTGCTCGTGACGCTCCAGAACCTCTTTCAAAGGAATCTCCCTTTCAAGAGCAAAGGGTTTGAGGATGTCGCGAGGCTGTGCGAACACAGGAATCTGCAGCTGCGACACATCAGGCTTCAGATAGTAATCTGATTGCCCTTCCCCATTCTCTCCAAGGTGGCGCTACAATGTCAACCCCACCATAAGTACATCTATGGGGTCGTCTTGGTCGCGCTCCAACCTCCCAATGTGCGGCAGCTCGAGGACCTTCAACCCCGCCATAGCCTGCATCAACTCATCATAAGCAGTAGCACTATACCCAGGGACTTCCGCCAAGTCCTTCTTCAGTAGCTTAGCCTCATGGAGATCCTCCATAGCCTGCGATCTCCCACGCGCCATCGCACAGTGCACCACCTTCCCAAAGGCGTCCAACACCTCTTGGGACTCCAGCGTGCCCATAGCTGCCAGGCGCAGCCCATGGCTAATCAACCACCTACATTAACAAAGACAATTTGTGTAAGTAAAAAGCATGGCAACAAAGTTATTATGAAGCAGAAGAGTATAAAAGGAATACCTGCGCTCAGCAATGGTCGACATCAAATGAGGATATAATTCCTCGTCATACTCAATGCTCAGGCCACGTAGCTTGTCCTCCTGCGCCTGGATGATCTTCAGCATATCCTCCTTAAACTTGGCAATGCTAGCAAAGTGCTCCACCTTCTTCTCCTCCAAGAAGCGCACAGCCCAAGTTAGGTCAGACTTATAATGATGCAGTTCCCCACGCGCCTTCTCCACCTCAGCCATGGCGGACAATTTCTCGTGGGTGATCTTCTCAGTATACACCCGCGAGGCCTCCAACTCCACCTGCGCATCAGCCAACTGCGCACGAAGCCTCGCTAACTCCTCATCCTTCTGGGTGAGAGTACTGCTCTCCCCAGCATACTTCTCCCTCAACTGAGCCACCAGCTCAGCCTGGCACGCAGCAGTCTCAGCCAGCTCATCTATCAACGGTAGCGCCTCTCCACCCTCATCCACCTTGGCTTTCCCCTCCTTGTTTTCATTCTGTGGAGAGGAATCCACATCTACGAAGATTCCATCATTCTTCGCGGTATCATCCCTACAAAAACATACAGAACAGTTAATAAATATTACGACAAGTAATATACAAAAAAAAAAACATGATAGAGGTGCAGACACTTACAGAAACGGAGAAGCCTCAGCAGCCTTCTTCCCCGCACCAGAAGCAGATGTCTCCTCCGCGGTAGACTCCGCATCCCCAATAAGGTGGCGACGTCTCTTCCTGGTGCCACTGCCCCCAGCCTCTCCCTTGCGCTTAACATTCTGCGCAACCTCCTCTTTCAGCACTTCCTCAGGCTTTAGGATCTCTATTCTGTCAGACGACTCCGCGCACGCCCCCTCTTGCGCCACCTCCACATCGGGCGCCACACTCTGAACGGGCGTCACTTGTAGCGGCGGCGTGTCTTCTAGGACAACCTCTGGCAGCACGGTCAAGCGACCCTCAGTCGCCTCCAATAGCGGCTGCTCACCCTCCCTTAGAGGGCGCACCCCTATCGTCACCTGCTTCGGCCTGTCCAACTTCACAACGGCAAATAGATCCATTTCTGCGCACGTAAACAAAACAACAGAAGAAAGGATTAGTTAGTAAAGGGACACATAACAATAAAAGACTTACAAAATTTGAAGTAGAAAGGACGAACACCCACCCCGGCCGTCCTCACTAATGAAAGTTGGCACCTCATCCGCATCGCCAAAATAATTGCGACTCAACCCCATGTGAACCAAAAACGCCTCTGGATAAGGGTTAATGGACAGGCGGTTGGCATCAAGAGTCCGCGCATCAGCCAGCCTATAGGAACCAGGTGCGGGGTGCCCATCCCTTGGCAGTGTATCTTGAGTATAAAACTCGTAGGGCGATGGAAAAACTACATCATCCACCCAGAAAAAAATACTCCCTCCAATTTCTGAGGGAGTTCACTTTTTCAGTGTAACATTGAAGCACCCTAGGGCGCTTCGCAAAAGATACCCACCCATTTGACCACGTCGTGTGGTAAAAGAAGTGGAATAGGGGTATGGTTGGCTCTATCGCAAGTAAACGGCAGTTTACTTCAAAATTCGACACCTTAGCCGCACCTATACTGTCACACCCCCAAAATTGGGTCCAGCGGAAGCATAAGTGTAGCTGGGGTGTAACTCAATTGGTATTACAACGCAAGTTCAAAAATGGTTTTCACTTTACTTATTTAAAAATAAAATCGTTTAACCAAAAATATTGAATTTACATCGTTAAAAGTAGTGCGGAAGTAGGCCCTTAAAATAGTTTAAAAACGGTCCCCATATAAATAATCAGAGTCTTCTATGACCATGCCATGCCCTGCCAAAACCTCCTGTAGCGTGCCAATGGTTAAAACCTGAAAATACATGCTAAATTGTCAACATGAGGTTGGTGAGTTCATAGAGTTTGTTTAACAAATAAAGCCTATAGAGAAAAGATCGCCCAGCAAAGGCATCGTAAATCCACTCAGTTCCAAGTCCCGCCATAAGAGACTTGTAACCTGTGTGTTTACGACCCACTGCCAAAAGTAATACGTTTACGTGAACAAAAGTAATACTTGTGTTTAAATTCTAAGATAAATATAGCAAAACGGCTATATAAATAATTCAGTCAATGAGGCCATATGATAAATCAGTCAAGCGGGAAAACCCGTAATAAGGTTGATGCAAAGGCATCTTAATTCAGTCAAGTAAGGAAACAGCAATATTACGTTTGACATCACAGCTAAGTGGGGAATACCACAATACGTTTGACATCACAGCCAAGTGGGGAATACCACAATATTACAATGAACATATAGGTCAATCAAGTAGGGAAATAGCAATATTACGTTTGACATCATAGCCAAGTGGGGAATACCACAATATTACGTTTGACATCACAGCCAAGTGGGGAATATCACAATACGTTTGACATCACAGCCAAGTGGGGAATACCACAATATTACGTTTGACATCACAGCCAAGTGGGGAATACCACAATATTACAATGAGCATATAGGAACAATTGGTGACTATGAGGTCATATAAACAAGGATAATCAATCCCATGAAATACAGGAAATCAAACATACCAATGAATGCAGGTGATCAAACATATATTTAGGTAACATTGGAAATATTTGAGAAATCAACCAGGTATAACAAGTAATGCGTTTAAGTAAAACGAGCATGTATTTTCCCCCAAAGAGTTTACAAAAAAATTAAAATAGTAGGGGCTATGACTCACCTGGTGCGATAGCTAGGACGACAAAAGTGGATACACTTGAAATGAGGCACGATCTCTAACCACAACCTAATATGAGTAATAACGATCTACCTTAGATCATGACGTGATGAAATGAATGCACGTGCACATGATGCCTATACCACTCGTAACTTAGAAATACTAGTTATTGTCATAGTAAAATACTTTCCATACTTAGGAAAAATAAGTCCGATTGGAGTTATAAAAACTTGTCGTAATATATATCGTATAAAAATGTTAGCGTTATATTTCCTCGTATCGAAAACCTTAAAATAACGTTGTTAAGTCGTATAAATATTCTTTTCGGTCATACGTATTTCATTTGTTAAGAATATGGTCCTTGGTAACATTTCTAGAAAATATACCATATAGTGCGTAAGTTATTATTTTCTAGTAGTGACTATATATATATATAGTTTTGACGATGTTAAAACGCGTATAACTGGGTCGTTTTAAGTTCATTTTCCTCGTTCTCTATGTCCACGGATTCGTTTTAGTAAGTACTAACATATTTTTGATAACTCGGCTCCTCTAGGTTATGTTTAATGCCTATATTTGCCCGTCGAAAACTGTCAAACAGCATGCAGTTTTTCAGAAAATAGTTTTCGTCGTTAAATTTACAAAAATCATATCTCCTTCGTTATTAACTCGTTTTTATCCCCGTTTTCGGCTATAGTTTCGTATCGGAGAGTATTTTCTAAATCTTTGGTCAAAAGTTACACCCTTGCCCCTGATCTTTCCACGTTTGCCAAAAAGGGACAGCAACATTTTGAAAGTGTCAAAAAATAGATTTTTCCTAGTTTCTAACTTGTTCCAACTTCAACCAAACCACTTTCAATCACCACAAAACTAGTCTAATCCTACCATACACCTTCTTAGGGTGTCATGGGTTCCTAAACATCATAACTAAGTAGATATAACAAAGATCTAACAATAATCACTTTCTAAGGTTCAAAAGTTAAAAGTTTATAAAATAAAGTGGTATAAGCTATTATATGCATGAGTTCTTGTAAGAAAAGTATATAATCATAGTAATAACTTGTAAAAATTATAAAAATGAGTTTGTTAACTTACTTGAAGGTTTAGGGAGTTTAGATGATGAAAAACCTACTAATCCTTGAGTTTCTATTTCAAAACTCCAACAAGGATGACTAAGTGAAAAAGTTTATACTTTGATCTTTGAAAAATGATGATTCTTGCATCTTGGATGATCCTAGGCCGAGCACACCAAGGAGAAAAAGAGAAAGAAAAGGTTACTTGCACCTTGATAATTTTGTGAGAAATGGGATGAAAAAATGGGTTAATATCTAGTTAGAGACAATTGTTAGGTATGCATTAATGGGTGTTGGTGAGGTTAAGCATGTGAAGACTAGGAGGGGGGGAGGGGGGCGGTCATGAAAGGAGGAAAAAAAGGGATAGTGTTTTGTTGGATGATTTAATTAGAGATTTTGGTAAATATTGTGTAGTATTATTTAGTTTTAGGTTTAATTGGGTACCGGGTTTGCTAGAAATAAATTTTATTGAAGTTATTCGGGACGTAATAAAGTCGTAAAAATTGTAAAAATATGTTGGGTACAAGTACGGAGAGTTTGGGTGATTATTGTTTCGTTTTCACAAAAACCGTCATAATTAAATTAGACGTACGATATTAATTAATTAAATTTCCAAAATACCGGGTAATTGAATTTCATAATACTTATGACGTTGTAAGAAGTCTAAAAATATATTGGGATCAATGTAGGGAGTGTCGGATATGTTATTCTCATTTATAGGTCGCGTATTAGTGTTTATTTAAAATAAACATACGTAATTCGTTAATTATACCAAAAGTATTAATTTAAATTTCCTACGAGTGGAATAGTATACAAGTGTCATAATGATGATATGCAGACTATTTCTAGTCCGTATGAGATGTCCCAATGATAATGCATGAATTCGCTCCTGAACCAATATGGTTACGCGAATCTAAATACTTGTAAACTAAATTTGCGATGACATGAGTAATGCACGTGAATAGTGGTATTTCTTCCAAAAATGAATAGTGTCAAGTGAATAGTAAAATTTCTGAACGCTTCTCAGAATGTCGAATTGACCTAAAAAACGATGAATAGTGATCGATGAATAGTAAATGATAAATAGTAACTTGTGAATAGTAAATTGTCGAGGTTTGGAAAATGACCAGAAATTACGGGTTGTGACAGTCTTCCCTTCTAACAGGAACTTCGTCCCGAAGTTCAGTTTGTGTTGGTGTCTGAGGTGGTATCGATGAAAAGATGATAATAATTGAGAATTCCAGCGAACTTCCACGATAGGAATTCGACTCTGCTTCAACCGTTTGACCTAACAGTCCATGATTTCTATTGGTTATTACCAAGTCTACGTTTGTTCTTGGGTTGGATTCCTTTCCAAATGGGACTACGAGTGACTAATCTGAAAGTCATTTCCTGGGATTTGAATAGGTGAAACATGGTTGTGTAATCCGGCTGTTCTCTGACAAGGCTCAAGTCTGACGGCCATTAGGCCTACTCTGTCTGAAATATTAAGTGGTCCAGTGCATATCGGTTTTAACTTTCCAAATTTTTCCGAGTAATATAATGCCTTTCCTAGGCAGAACTTTCAACATAATCCTGCCATTAACTTGAAATTCTAAGGGTTTACAACTTATCAAACTTGTAACTGATTCTTGATTTGTAGGAAATTCCTGGTTATTTCATGAATGCTTACTGGACTAGTGAGTTAGGCTTTTTCCAAATTTCGATCCGTCAATGGATGTTGGCACTTCGACCATAGAGTGCTTCAAATGGTGTAGTCTCTAAGCTCGTGTGGTAACTATGGTTATAAAGGAATCTGATTTATGGAAAAATGGTTAGTCCAACCATTTCTAGAGTCAATCACTCATGCTCTGAGCATATCTCCCTATGTGTGAATCATTCTCTAATTCCTGACTATTGGTCTGCAGATGATAGGTGGTATGGTTCCAAAGAAATCTTAATGAAATTGCTAGAAGTTCGAGTTGAATCAAGTTCCTCTATTAGGAGTAATTGAGATGGGTATCATGAATCTTGTTTCGAAAGGCTTACAAGGTTAGGTCCGTCAAGGGTGTTGTTGAAAATAATAGATTAGGATAAGGTTGTGATTCCTCCGCAGGAATGTCATGTATTGAGTCTTTCTCCACCTACGATGCTTAGTCTCCATTACTAAGATTTTCCCCAAGTTCTATGTCATCAAATCACAAAATCCTAAATGTATAAGTGATGTAATATAGTGATTGATTTTTCAAAGTTTGTTTTGAGATTGTGTGTTTTGTTCATAAACCTTCCCTGAATAAATAAATTTACAACTTTAAGCAAACGGCTTTCTAAGTAACATTTTTCTTAATGTTTCAAAATTTAATAGTTATGCAAGATAGGACTGTTTTCAACATAAGGTGAATAATATGGTTTACCAAAAGATTGATGTTTAAAATTTTCTTAACATTCAATAGTTTTGTAAAAGAGTAACCAAAAGGAATTTACTTGTTAAAATAAGTGCCTCAGAAAAGTATTTCTTACAAGATATATGTTTTGTATAACGGTAGTTTAAAGAAAAAAAATCCATTTAAAAGTGAAAGTATTAAGTGGATAAAATAGCTAGGTATGTATGTATGCACAAAGGCATAGGTGTCTAACACGTTCGAATAAAGTCTATTGGTGAGGACATGTTCAATTTATAGTCTCGGTTAAAAGGTTGGATTTATCTCTATGGTGTTGCTTAGTGAGCACTCGTATCAAAACTAATTCTTATAATTTAGTTAAGCCAATACTTTCCAGATGATGGAATTTTTGGCAATCAGGCCAGGGATAGTGGTCCGAATGGTTTCGTGATATCTTTGGATTTCTGTTGAGTTTTGAATGGTCTTAATGTATCGAGGGATCATCCTCATAGAAGGTATGGAAAGTCTATCCTAGGGAGGTCATTGATAATATCCACTTATCAATATAGGGAGTAGTGAGGGATGAGTGACATCGGAATCTATAGGGTGTTAGCTAATTCCTTATATATATATATGGGGGTGGGGAAAGGAAATGATAGTAATGGTGAGAAGGGAAGAGACTGTGACAACTGCAGCATAATGAGATTGTGATATAAGAAAATACTGTGATGCAAGTGTATTGTGCATAAATATGAAAGTTCATGAAATAAAATGACTAGTTGACAAGCTTCCAATTGGTGGTTCACGAAGTGATGAAAAGTAGGAATGTTATGACAACGAGAGTATACACACACGTAAATGAAGCATTTGGAAAATGAGTTGAGAATTTATTCCGGACAAAATTTTATTATAACCATTCTCAGTGTTGCAAAATTCATCTCTGAGTCAGACATAGGTGGTCAGCCTATATCTCACTATCCCGGGTCGAATATAGATGACCAGTCTATCTTCCACTGAGGTTCCATGAATTTTGAAATACTCAGCTCAGTTATACTAATACTATGTCCTTCACAAATACCAAGACATTCTAAAAGACAAAAGCAAGTGACCAAACTCGAGGTCGAATGCTGAAACTATGCATGGAAAACATAATGCGGTGACATATACGATACGTGAACATGCTCATATGAAAGACAATTATAGTAATTAACCATGATAAATGAATATACTATATCAGATAATGAGACACAAATCTCATCACCTAAGTCAGCAACAAACCACAAATGAGGCTTCAGCTTGGCAGGCAGGCACGTGACGGTCATAGGGTTAAGTTTTTCGTAAAAGTAGCTATAGTCTAGGTTTTAAAAACACTTAGTTCGCTATAGCCAGAGCTTTCATACCAATCTGTCACACCCCCAAAATCGGGTCCAGCGGAAGCATAAGTGTAGCTGGGGTGTAACTCAATTGGTATTACAACACAAGTTCAAAAATGGTTTTCACTTTACTTATTTAAAAATAAAATCGTTTAACCAAAAATATTGAATTTACATCGTTAAAAGTAGTGCGGAAGTAGGCCCTTAAAATAGTTTAAAAACGGTCCCCATATAAATAATCAGAGTCTTCTATGACCATGCCATGCCCTGCCAAAACCTCCTGTAGCGTGCCAATGGTTAAAACCTGAAAATACATGCTAAAGTGTCAACACGAGGTTGGTGAGTTCATAGAGTTTGTTTAACAAATAAAGCCTATAGAGAAAAGATCGCCCAGCAAAGGCATCGTAAATCCACTCAGTTCCAAGTCCCGCCATAAGAGACTTGTAACCTGTGTGTTTACGACCCACTGCCAAAAGTAATACATTTACGTAACCAAAAGTAATACTTGTGTTTAAATTCTAAGATAAATATAGCAAAACGGCTATACAAATAATTCAGTCAATGAGGCCATATAATAAATCAGTCAAGCGGGAAAACCCGTAATAAGGTTGATGCAAAGGCATCTTAATTCAGTCAAGTAAGGAAACAACAATATTACGTTTGACATCACAGCCAAGTGGGGAATACCACAATACGTTTGACATCACAGCCAAGTGGGGAATACCACAATATTACAATGAACATATAGGTCAATCAAGTAGGGAAACAGCAATATTACGTTTGACATCACAGCCAAGTGGGGAATACCACAATATTACATTTGACATCACAGCCAAGTGGGGAATACCACAATACGTTTGACATCACAGCCAAGTGGGGAATACCACAATATTACGTTTGACATCACAGCCAAGTGGGGAATACCACAATATTACAATGAGCATATAGGAACAATTGGTGACTATGAGGTCATATAAACAAGGACAATCAATCCCATGAAATACAGGAAATCAAACATACCAATGAATGCAGGTGATCAAACATATATTTAGGTAACATTGGAAATATTTGAGAAATCAACCAGGTATAACAAGTAATGCGTTTAAGTAAAACGAGCATGTATTTTCCCCCAAAGAGTTTACAAAACAATTAAAATAGTAGGGGCTATGACTCACCTGGTGCGATAGCTACGACAACAAAAGTGGATACACTTGAAATGAGGCACGATCTCTAACCGCAACCTAATATGAGTAATAACGATCAACCTTAGATCATGACGTGATGAAATGAATGCACGTGCACATGATGCCTATACCACTCGTAACTTGGAAATACTAGTTATTGTCATAGTAAAATACTTTCCATACTTAGGAAAAATAAGTCCAATTGGAGTTATAAAAACTTGTCGTAATATATATCGTATAAAAATGTTAGCGTTATATTTCCTCGTATCGAAAACCTTAAAATAACGTCGTTAAGTCATATAAATATTCTTTTGGGTCATACGTATTTCAGTTGTTAAGAATATGGTCCTTAGTAACATTTCTAGAAAATATACCATTTAGTGCGTAAGTTATTATTTCCTAGTAGTGACTATATATATATATATATATATATATATAGTTTTGACGATGTTAAAACGCGTATAACTGGGTCGTTTTAAGTTCATTTTCCTCGTTCTCTATGTCCACGGATTCGTTTTAGTAAGTACTAACATATTTTTGATAACTCGGCTCCTCTAGGTTATGTTTAATGCCTATATTTGCCCGTCGAAAACTGTCAAACAGCATGCAGTTTTTCAGAAAATAGTTTTCGTCGTTAAATTTACAAAAATCATATCTCCTTGGTTATTAACTTGTTTTTATCCCCGTTTTCGGCTATAGTTTCGTATCGGAGAGTATTTTCTAAATCTTTGGTCAAAAGTTACACCCTTGCCCCTGATCTTTCCACGTTTTCCAAAAAGGGACAACAACATTTTGAAAGTGTCAAAAAATAGATTTTTCCTAGTTTCTAACTTGTTCCAACTTCAACCAAACCACTTTCAATCACCACAAAACTAGTCTAATCCTACCATACACCTTCTTAGGGTGTCATGGGTTCCTAAACATCATAACTAAGTAGATCTAACAAAGATCTAACAATAATCACTTTCTAAGGTTCAAAAGTTAAAAGTTTATAAAATAAAGTGGTATAAGCTATTATATGCATGAGTTCTTGTAAGAAAAGTATATAATCATAGTAATAACTTGTAAAAATTATAAAAATGAGTTTGTTAACTGACTTGAAGGTTTAGGGAGTTTAGATGATGAAAAACCTACTAATCCTTGAGTTTCTATTTCAAAACTCCAACAAGGATGACTAAGTGAAAAAGTTTATACTTTGATCTTTGAAAAATGATGATTCTTGCTTCTTGGATGATCCTAGGCCGAGCACACCAAGGAGAAAAAGAGAAAGAAAAGTTTACTTGCACCTTGATAATATTGTGAGAAATGGGATGAAAAAATGGGTTAATATCTAGTTAGAGACAATTGTTAGGTATGCATTAATGGGTGTTGGTGAGGTTAAGCATGTGAAGACTAGGAGGGGGGTGGGGGGGGCGGTCATGAAAGGAGGAAAAAAAGGGATAGTGTTTTGTTGGATGATTTAATTAGAGATTTTGTGTAATATTGTGTAGTATTATTTAGTTTTAGGTTTAATCGGGTACCGGGTTTGCTAGAAATAAATTTTATCGAAGTTATTCGGGACGTAATAAAGTCGTAAAAATTGTAAAAATATGTTGGGTACAAGTACGGAGAGTTTGGGTGATTATTGTTTCGTTTTCACAAAAACCGTCATAATTAAATTAGATGTACGATATTAATTAATTAAATTTCCAAAATACCGGGTAATTGAATTTCATAATACTTATGACGTTGTAAGAAGTCTAAAAATATATTGGGATCAATGTAGGGAGTGTCGGATATGTTATTCTCATTTATAGGTCGCGTATTAGTGTTTATTTAAAATAAACATACGTAATTCGTTAATTATACCAAAAGTATTAATTTAAATTTCCTACGAGTGGAATAGTATACAAGTGTCATAATGATGATATGCCGACTATTTCTAGTCCGTATGAGATGTCCCAATGATAATGCATGAATTCGCTCCTGAACCAATACGGTTACGCGAATCTAAATACTTGTAAACTAAATTTGCGATGACATGAGTAATGCACGTGAATAGTGGTATTTCTTCCGGAAATGAATAGTGTCAAGTGAATAGTAAAATTTCTGAACGCTTCTCAGAATGCCGAATTGACCTCAAAAATGATGAATAGTGATCGATGAATAGTAAATGATGAATAGTAACTTGTGAATAGTAAATTGTCGAGGTTTGGAAAATGACCAGAAATTACGGGTTGTGACATATACAATGCAGTTGTGAGATGTGGAGGCGATAGTGGTTGAGCAAATCGCTCAGAAAAATAGAAATTGGCACGCGGTAATTCGTGTACTCAAAGAATTTCGTGTATAGCCCTATTTTCCCTTTGGGGAAATCAGCTATACACGCGTTAACGTCTGGAGCCTCTGGACGCATGTCCAGAGGAATAAAATAGTCAGATGAAAACTCAGTGACATCCTCAACTGTAATCGCAGAGCAAAAATCCCCCAACTGGGCAACCATTTTCATTTATTCACTAGAAAAACGCACCTACAGAAATGCTTTTTTGCGAAAAGATAATTTTCAAGAAAGTGAAAATGTTAAGTGTGTGTTTTACTGTGTGTAATTATAAAAAGGGGGCCGGTAACTATTATATAGGGAATAAGGAAACCCTAGATCATCCCCACGTGGATCCCACTATCAAAAACGTGTGGCTGGAACTGAACCGGTACATGCACTTTTTCCTGATTTACGAGGGCCACGTGGACACTAGCCCCAATTTTCGAGGTATACGTTTGAAATACCTATGACTAGGTGCATTGCACTTTAAATGGGCAGCAATATTTCAATGTTTTCCCACTATGCTTACCGCTGTTAATATTAGTCTGGTATCCGCGGCTACGAGCCGCGCACACTAGACTGGGGGGACATGATGACGTATAGTCTATATATGGGCCACGAGCCCAAATGATAAACATTACTTGGCCCAAACCGACCATGAGTGGGCTATCATAACGAATGATAGGCCATAATAATAACGGCTTGGGCTCACGAAGCCCAAAGCCCAACTAAACCAACCGAGCATGTGATAAGGATCTTCTATTTACGGAATAGATAACCTTACCCCGATAAGCACCACGAGTGCGAAGAGTAAGGAGCAAGAAACCTACACGGTTTCAGCCCCTATATAAGGAATGACATCTCTCATTCAAAGGTACGATATACAAACCCTAACTCTCTACGAGAACCCTAAATCGATTACTTACTCTCACGCCGGAGTCTAATCGGGGGAGACAATCCCTCGATACACCTAACGGTGTTGTTTATTTTCTTAGTGCGCAGGTAACAAGTACTAAGAACCGAATTGGTACGAGAGCAAGAGCCAATAATCAGGAACGCCCAACTTTTGTATCAACATAATATGACTTAAATGGTCAAAAAATTATGATACGGGTTTAACACAATGGTGATCCTAATGCCTCTTATCATGTAGTAAATCTTACTACACGAATGTAGTCTCACTAGCGGTCTCGGGATGCATCACTAACGGAAGTTCTAGAATCTAAATGCTACGGGTACACTCATAAGCACTAATAGTAAATGCTTTTTCAATCAAATCTAAAGGCGAACCTCACATATTTGGGTGGAAAATTTTTCTGAATGGTACGGTTTTGTGCTAGTCATACAATCTCCTATCCATGAGACGCTTGCTATGGCTAAAGTTTCACTCCTAAATCTTGTAAAAAAAATTAAATTTGGCGCTAAAATTGCACTAACAAGTATTTCTCATAGTTTTATTACACATCTACTATCAAACAAACAAACTCAAGCGAAAGTGTATCTGTAAGGTATCATCATTTTACCCTCCCCTTACACTTAGGATGAACATTGTCCCCAATGTTCAAGTAAAGAATGTAAAAGTGAAACAAGTAAAAAGAATGAAATCAAATACTCCCCTGATTCCTTCGGTATGGATAATAAGGTAGCCAGGTTAGATCTTCCTCCAAGAAAACGAACAATCAAAGCTTCCCTTCCATAATATAAATCATCTTCTTGTCATACTTAACCTGTAAGAAACTGAGAAAAAAGACAAGGCAACCTCGCATAAAATCGGCGGCAATCTACATATGTTACTAAATCCTAGAAAACAAAATAAGATATAATACTTGTGGAATGATGTTTGCAGATTTCCTGGAGATTATAAAACTAATAATTCAACAAAAACTTGAAAACTCCGTTAGAAAAACAAAACTGGTAAAATTTCCAGATTTTTACACATGACGCCGTCAAGAGTAAACTCGTGACACCGTCAGAAGTGACCTGCAGAAATTCTTATTTTAAATTTTCGGAAAATTTATGGAAAAACTTGGTCCTACTTCCTGGAAAATCCTGCAAAACTTCATTATGACTCGATACAAGCATTTGACTCTAACAAATACGAATATACATGTTCACTTAATATTGTGGAGAATCATGATCGGTTTTGTTTCTTAAAAACATATTTAGGGTTTCCCCTTACACTTATCTTTTGAAAAAATACCTTTGGGTGAAGTTAAGACTAGGCCAAACAACAAAATAAAGTATTTCCACTATTTAGTTTTGAAACATGATCTACCGACAATAAAAATAAAGCATGCATACGGAAGCAAATAACAAACAAACAAAATAAAATCACACAAAATCATGGGTTGCCTCCCAAGAAGCCCTTTTCTTTATTTACGAGTCTTGTAGCTAGACTCAAGGTCATGGGTTACTACGTTTTCCTATCCCACAAAATGAATGCGGTTTCAAACATCTTAACCAATCTCTAATCCTTCCTATACTCGGGGCCTAAAGCTAAACATTTCGAGTAATAGATCTCTTTCTTTTTGTAACCTCCAATGTTTCTCTCTTCCTCTCTCTCAACCTTAATCACGGGGATGTTGTCAACATCGAGATCCTCAACTTCTCTAAACCTCTCTTCTTTATGGGGCATCCTATATCTAATGTTTTTCTATTTGGTTGCGAATGTGATAGTGCCCTCGTCATGGTTGTAAGTCATTTTAGAGGTTTTGACCAAAGGTTCTCCTAAAACAATCTGACACAAAGATTGATCAATAATTCCCCTAACATCTTCTAAGATCATGAAGTCGCACCTATAAACAAAATCCCCAACGAAAACATGTAACCCTCTAACCCGCTCAACAAAATTACTCATGCGATTAGGGTTATAAGGGTCCCGCCTAGGTTTTAACTTTTCGTTCATGATCCAATTATAATAAAGCCTAGACATGATGTTCATCGGTGCCTTTAAATCGATATAAGTGTGTTCGACCAATCATGCATGGGACCTTAAGATTCATAGAATTATGTTTCCTAATGCATGGGCGTTTTCGGTACTTTGCGGGGCAAGGGCATTTTAGAAGGAACTTATGGTACCTCAATTCCTCAAGGGTTTGTGTGGAGCTCCTAAATATTCTATAATCATCCCATGCCCCTTTCCTACAAGTGTTACTCCCTAGCTCGGTTTCACCTATATTCATCTCATCGACCTTTCTTACTTTATCATTTTCTGTTTTAATTTGGTTATGTCACAAAATAACTTCCTTGGGCAAGGTGAATCTAGTTAAGAAATAGGAAGCAAGATCGTCCCAAGAGGAGACGGATCTTTCAGGGAGTTGGCATAACCATCGAAGAGCCCGACCATGTAAAGAAAATTGAAAAAGGACTAAGAGTTCCCCTTCTTGAGTATCAACACCTAATCCTACAGAATTGGTAATTTTTAGGTAGTTCTCGAGGTGTTGGATCGGGTTTTTAAAAAAGAGTCCATAGAATGCACACCCGACTTGCACGAATCGAATGGTGCTGGATTGCAAGCGGATGGACCTTATAGGTAGGTGGATTGGTTGTGGTAGGTTTTGTGGGTGGTTTTGTTGTGATGGGTTGATGGGTTCAAGGATGTTACCATCATCCATGATGTCGGATGGTGTAGAGTTACGAACAAAAACACGAAGAAATAGATAGACTAAAGAGATCCTAAAAATAAAAATAAAATCTTACTAGAAAGGAATCTAGCAAGTAGACCTAATAAAAAGAGATTCTAACCTAGACAATAACTATTCCCCGGGCTGCGGCGCCAAAAACATGATGCGTAGGGATTGCACCAGGCTTTACCTCTCGAGGGATCTCGAGAAGCTTACAACCCCCACCAGGCAATGTACCTGATCGATGTAGTATAGTATAATGACAAGTACCGGGGGATTGATCGTTCAGCTAAGAATAGTGTTGCTAGGATTAGAAAACCTAAAAACTAGGTCTAGAGATGGGGGATGATTCTTTTTGTATTTTTATATTTTCTAGAAAGCAAGTAAAAATCTCAGGTTTGAAGGATTTGGGCGGAATTAGTTGCTAGTCAACTAACCCAATACTAAGATGCAATCAAAATAAAATACTAGAAATGAAGATAAACCTAAATTAAACTAAGGTTGTGAGCAATATATGGGAGAAATGTGTTTACTTAGATTTCACTACTACCTAGCTATCTTTTACACGTTAATTAATTGTTATAGTTGTGTGGATGACAGATTGTATTCCTTAATACCATTCATGGGGTGGCGTACTTACTTCCCCAATCCTATGAGTGCCTACTTCACTCCTATGTCGAGTCGGCTAAGAAGCTCCTAACATGGGATCATTAGAATTTACTCATGCATTAAATATAATCAATAAAACCTAGTACACATCGGTTCATGTTTCCTAAGACGTTCAATCATGTTACACAATGGAGATCTGCCAGTTTTCTTAAGCCTAACATTGAAATTATTCATCCAATACAACCATAAACAAGTAATCAACACATAATTAATATCTAGGTTTCATTAGATCCAAGCAAACACAAGATAAATCTAGCCTTGCATGTTGAAATCAAGACAAGTAAAAGATATAATCAACCAACACATAGACATCTTGATTGAATTAAACAGAAGACTTATCTTAATAGCACATGAAAGGATTCAAGGGTTGAAAACCATTGAAAAAGCTATAAAATACGAGCTAGGGTTTACAAAGTTCGGCCCTAGGGTTTCTCCACACAAGTTCCTCCCTAATGAATGAAAAATAGAAAAGAATATATAGAGTTTAGAAGGTGACGGCGTCAAGAACAAAGGGCTGACGCCTTCATCTCGCCGCCAAATAGTTCCTCGGACTGCCTAGATCTGGGTCTGACGCCGTCATGTGTACACCTTGTGCAGGCCGTCATGATTTTAACTCTTGACGCCCTTGTTGTGACGCCGTCAGGTTTGCACTGGGTCGTCACCACTTTTACTTCTGATGCCTTCAGGATCTTCCTTTTGATGCCGTCAGGTACTGTTCTCAGCATGGAAAATTAAGTCTTTGGCGTTTTCTTCACTTTTATGCTCCAAAAATGTCCGAATTGCTTCCTTTTCCAGATTTCTCTCCCAAAGTACCTAAAATCACAAAAGGAACGATTTAGGGTAATATTTGATCAAATAAATTCAATTCCGGGCTTAAATGACCCCCTAAAAATGGTTCATTTTTCGCCTCATCATAAATGTAACAACAAACCTAGAGGTAGTCAGAGAAATTGGAACAATCTTAAGTCACACCAACTTGGTGATAATTTTGTTATGTACAATAAGGCATGCTATTACTGTGGTAGTTTTAATCATACTCATGCTTATTGTAACAATTGTGTTTCTGGGAGTACATCAAAGTCTAAAACAAATAAAACAAACCCCAGAAAAGGTTTTGTGAAATCTAACACACCAAAAGTTAATCATAATGTTAGACCAAATGAGCCTGTTTACCCAAAATTCACTACTGAGGGTGCAAGTAATACTTTCAAACATACACCAAGAGTTATGAAAAGTCTCATTGAAAGGAATTATGTGGTTAAAACACAAGACTGAAGACCAAAACCAAAAGGTCCTGCTAGACCAAATGGTCCTGCTAGAACAAATGGTACTGCCAAATTTGGTACTGTCAGACCAAAAACAACAAAATGTTTTAAAAATGAAAATGCTATTAAGTCCTTAGCATGTTGGATTTGGAGACCACTCCAATCAAATTGTGCATCAACAGTCCTAAAGAGGTTTGATTACATTGATGCACGAGGCAAACCCAAGTCAGTCATAGCTTGGGTACCCCAAGGAAACTAATATGTGTATATATGTGTAGGAACATTCAAATGATATTGTTGATCAAGGATATGTAGATAGTGGATGTTCCAGGCACATGACAGGCAAAATGTCTTACCTCACAGACTTCAAATCATTGGTTGGAGGATATGTTACCTTTGGGGGAGGAATTAAAGGAAAGATTACTGGTAAAGGTACAATTAAAACCAGTATATTAGATTTTAAAAATGTGTATTTTATGAAAGACCTTCAGTTTAATCTCCTAAGTGTCTCACAAATGTATGACACAAAGAACAATGTCCTTTTTACTGACACTGAATGCATTGTTCTTTCTCCTGATTTTAAAATTCCTAATGAAAGTCAGATTCTTCTTAAAATCCCTAGAAAGAACAATATGTACATTGTTGATTTGAAAAACATTATTCCTAAAGAGAGTTTAACCTGTCTAGTAGCAAAGGCCTCATTGGATGAATCTATGCTTTGGCATAGAAGGCTTGATCATGTAAACTTTAAAACAATCAATACAATTGCATAATATGATTTGGTTAGAGGTTTACCCAAAAAGATTTTTCAAAATGACCAAACCTGTGTTGATTGTCTAAAAGGCAAACAACATAGAGCTTCTTGTAAGCCCAAGACCCATAACTCAATTTCTCAAGCTTTATACATGCTTCATATGGACCTCTTTGGTCCTACATCTGTGAATAGCTTGAATGGTAAAAAATATTGTCTTGTAGTTACTGATGATTACAGCAGATTTTCTTGGGTTTTCTTTTTGAGAACTGAGGATGATACAAGTGAGATCCTTAAGTCCTATATTACAGGGATAGAAAACCAAATTGATAAGAAAGTAAAAGTAATCAGATGTGACAATGGGACAGAATTCAAGAATAGAGTTATGGATGAATTTTACAAAGAAAAAGGAATAAAAAGAGAATATAGTGTAGCTAGAACCCCACAGCAAAATGGAGTAGCAGAAAGGAAAAATAGAAGTCTTATAAAGGCTGCTAGAACAATGTTAGTAGACTCTAAGTTGCCTATTTCATTCTAGGCTGAAGCTGTAGGTACTGCTTGTTATGTGCAGAACAGGGTTCTTGTGATTAAACCTCATAGAAAGACTCCTTATGAACTTTTGTTTGGTAGAACACCATCTCTTAGTTTTGTGAGACCTTTTGGATGGCATGTCACTATTCTCAATACCAAAGATCATCAAGGAAAGTTTGAAGGAAAAGCTGATGAAGGCTACATGATAGGGTATTCTTTGCAAAGTAAGGCCTATAGGGTGTATAATTGTTGCACTAGGCTAGTGGATGAAAATTTGCACATAGAGTTTCAAGAAAAACTACCTAATGTTACAGGCATTGGACCAGATTGGTGTTTTGACATTGATAAGCTTTCAGAATCTATGAATTATGTGCCTGTCATAGATACAAATACTAATGATAATGCAGGTTCTGAAGACAATATTGAAACATCTGATGATCAATATTACATCTTAATGCCAATTTGGAACGGATTGGATTCATCTTCAAGTCATGGAGAGCCTTCTAATACAACAAATGAAGGTGTTGAAGATGATCATGGAACTCAAGGTTAAGGGAATCAAGGAAATTCTGCAAATGAAAATGGTACTGCCAATTCACCAAATGCTACTGCCAGTTCAACAGATGGTACTGCCAGTTCACAAGTTGGTCTTGCTGAACATCTAAATGTTCTATCAGATGATTCCTTACCAGAAGATGTAGGGTTTGGCAATCTTCCAATTTCCTACGATGTTCCTACAACTCACAAAACAAGAATTCTCAAAGATCATTCCATTGAAAATGTGATTAGCAGCATTGATTCTGGTGTTAAAACAAGAACTCAGGTCTTATCTTCAGATCAAGAAGGGTTTGTCTTAGCTGTCTATGAAGAAAAGAACCATGAAGTTGCCCACATATGCCTGTTTTCATGCTTTCTCTCACAAGTAGACCCAAAAACATTACAAAAGCCTTAGATGATTCAAGTTGGGTTGAAGCAATGCAAGAAGAACTACTTTAATTCAAACTTCAGAAGGTATGGATACTAGTTGATTTGCCCAAAGGTTACAGGGCAATTGGAACCAAATGGGTATTCTGGAATAATAAAGATGAAAGGGGAATAGTGATAAAAAACAAAGCAAGATTGGTGGCCCAAGGGTATACTCAAGAAGAAGGAGTGGATTATGAAGAAGTTTTTGCTCCTGTTGCAAGAATTGAAGCAATTAGGCTATTCTTGGCCTATGCTTCTTTCATAGGCTTCACTGTTTACCAAATGGATGTCAAAAGTTCCTTTTATATGGTAATATTGAAGAAGAGGTGTATGTTTCTCAACCTCCAGGCTTCATTGATGCAGAATATCCAGACAAGGTGTACAAGGTTACCAAGGCTCTTTATGGTCTACACCAAGCTCCCAAGGCATGGTATGAAACATTGGCTTTCTGTTTATTGGAAAATGGATTTCAAAGAGGCAAGATTGATCCAACTTTGTTCATCAAAAGAACCAAGAAAGACATCTTGCTAGTACAGATTTATGTTGATGACATTATCTTTGGATCCACAAATCAGGAGTTGTGTGTGGAGTTTGAAAAACTTATGCATAATAAGTTTGAAATGAGTTCCATGGGGGAACTTACTTTCTTTTTGGGTCTCCAAGTGAAACAATCAGATGAAGGCATATTTATCAGCCAAGATAAGTATGTAGCAGATATCCTAAGGAAATTTGGGTTTGCAGATTCAAAGGTTGCAAGTACACCAATGGATCCAGAAAAGGGGTTACTCAAAGACACTGAGGGTGAAGATGTTGATGTGCACAATTATAGATCAATGATTGGGTCCTTGATGTACCTTACATCATCAAGACCAGATATCATGTTCCCAGTGTGTGTATGTGCAAGGTTTCAAGTAAATCCAAAAGTTTCTCATCTCACAGCAGTCAAAAGAATCTTTAGATACCTTAAGGGTCAACCAAGCTTGAGTCTATGGTATCCAAGGGAATCATCTTTTGACTTGGTAGCTTATTCAGATAGTGACTATGCTGGTTCAACCTTAGATAGAAAATCCACAACTGGTGGATGTCAATTTCTTGGCTGCAGACTCATATCATGGCAATGCAATAAGCAAACAATGGTGGCCAATTCTACAACTGAAGCAGAATATGTTGCTAGTGCAAGTTGTTGTGGCCAAGTTCTTTGGATCCAAAATCAATTGCTTGACTATGGGTACAATTTTCTTAACACCATTATTTACATTAACAATAGCAGTACTATTTGTATCATTAAAAATCCAGTTCAACATTCAAAAACAAAACACATTGAAATCAGACACCATTTCATAAGAGATTGCAATGAGAAAAGGTTAATACAAGTTGTCAAAACTGATTCTGAAAAGAATTTTGCAGACCTTCTCACCAAAGCTTTTGATTTAGGTAGATTTAAATACCTGGTAGCAGGTATTGGTATGATAAATCTTTGAAAAACATGTGTTTTTGTACATAAAATAAACAAGTTCTGGCCTTAAAACATGGTACTGCTAGTTAAATCATAAGGTACTGTCAGTACATAATTGGTACTGCTAGTTCAAAGTTTGCTCTATTCTTGTTCATCTTGATGCTTAAAATGTTGACAATGCTATAAAACAAGTGCTCTGCATTCTATTCTTTTGGTCTACAACTAACAAATTTCAGGTTTCCCAAGATTGATAACAAAAATCATGATGTGGAAATGATAATCAGTTCACCAAGTTTTACAAACTTAAAGAGCTGGCTAGTCCAAAAGCAAACGGCTATTGGTAAAGACTTCTCAAATCCGTTGATAGCTGATAGTTTGCTAAAAACTATAAGGTAATCAGTTCACCAAGTTGTACAAACTTAAAGAGCTGACTAGTCCAAAAGCAAACGGCTATTGGTAAAGACTTATCAAATCCGTTGATAGCTGATAGTTTGCTAAAAACTATAAGGGATTTTTTTTACTAAAACTTCAAAGAGACTGCCAAGTTATATATCTAAATACAAGGTACTGGTAGTTCAAATTTTCGTACTGGTAGAGTAAAATGGTACTGCTACATAGCCGTTGAGTCTGTCAGGTTAAAAAATATAGCCGTTGTTTTGAAGGGTATTTCTGTGAATTGCTCATGTTTTCCTCAAATTAAGGATATGGTTATTATAATAAAAGATTTTTTTGACCGCCTCTTCAATTACTTATCCATATCTTTAATAGTCGGTCAAAAGTAATTTTCTCATAATCAATCCTTATCACAATTCACACTCACCTTTCATCTTCTACCAGTACAACAAGAAAATCCCACCATCATAATCAAATCTTTCCTCAAAACTTTCACCATGGCTCATCTAAGTTTTGTCAAACGTCACAACCAATTAGCATTTTTGGAAAAGTCTGAGGAAAATGAATCTTTTCATCAAGCAATGGATTTTCTAAACAATTCTTATATCAGGTTTGCTTTACTCGTGAATCCCACTATTTTTGAATCTCAAATTTTACAATTTTGGCAAATGGCTAGAGTTAAAACTCTTAGTAATGGGATTCAAGATTTAAAGGTTAAAGTGGATGGCAGAACCCTGACTTTTACCGAATCATCCATCAGAAGACATCTTCATTTGGATGATTCAGATGGTATTAGTCAACTTTCTGATACTAAAATCTTTGAAAATTTGACAAAAATGGGGTATAATGTGACTTCTACAAAGCTTACATTTCTTAAAAAGCATTTTACCCCTCAATGTAGATTTTTGATTCATACCATCCTTCATTGTTTAAGCCAAAAGCAAACATCATGGGAGAAGTTTAGTGGCAACATGTGACACCCCCAAAATTTTACAACGCAACAAAATACCAATTTGGGTGTCACTTCATAGCTCATAAAAACAAGTTACATAAAACGACCTCAAAAGAGACGTTTAATAAAATGTCACATTCGATTTGATAAATCAGAGTACAAAGGTCCTAACAATTTATATTTAAAACATAAGTTACAAGAGTTAAAAAATGACTCATTTGCATATTTAAAGAAAATAATTATCGAATGTGAAGAAAACAAGTCCTTCAATGTTTGATATCCACGCGACTCCGATTGCTCCCAATGCTCAGCTAGCCAAATAATACCTGAGAAAATACATGCTAAAAAGTCAACACAAAGGTTGAGTGAATCTATAGAGTTTATATAATAAGAAGTTAATCACAATATAATTCAATTTAAGAAAACGATGGGCTACATTGTTAAACGCCCTTAAAACGTATTATTACACTAAGCTCATGACATCGACGCTGTAAGAAATATGTATGTAAATTTTCCCTGGTAGGTGCCTTGCCAAGCACCTAGAGACCTCAAATATAGTGCATCCTCTCCGGACGGGGGAGTTCAATCCCAATAGATCTATTCACAATATTCGCGCTCACTACTCATAGTGATTAACGATTCATGATGTGGGGACTTCATGGCAATAGTAGTACTTAGTGTCAATAATACATTCAGTTTAGAATACATTTTTCAAGTTAGAATACAGTTTTCAAATCAGTTGTGATCATAATAAAAATAAGTACCATGCATCTCCCCCACGGAGTTTGTAAAACAATTGAAGTAAAAGGTAGGGCTATGAACTCACCTTAAGAGCAACGAGATCAGAAGAAAAATGGATCTTCGGACGAGTGCGAAGCGTCTAAGCACAACCTAAAAGACGTGACGCAACTTAGAATCATAAAGAAGAGCGATATGAAAAAGTAAATCAAATGATCACGAGATATGTTTCCAAGATAAGCATGGCATTGCACTAAGACTTAACCCAAGGTATTTTTACTCCCAATATGGTTTGTGACCTGATCTTATAGGTAATAAAACACCTACTAAGTTTCATTCCTTAATTCTTGTTTCACCTATGTGTATCTACATGTTTTAGATTTCAAGACAAGACGTAAAAACCATGTTGCTGAATTTTAGTCAACTCCACACCATTGTATCTCTTAACCTATAAAAGATACAAGGATGGGGCTTTCACCCCTGGAAATATACTTAAGTTTAGTTTCCAAAACATTAGGCCATTCAATCAAATCATTTACCAATCAACGGGAAGTGAGTTTTTACTAACTATAACTCCAACCAGAAAGTTCACTGAAATTCTAACGCTTACGGTTTTGGTCATAAATAATGTTCTATAATAGCTATTAAGTTTAAACCAATTGGAGGTGAAAGCTTATAATGTATAGTGTTGAACCATGTTTTAAAACCTAAGCTTAATGAACAAAAACCTGGAGCAAAAACATGTTTTCCAACAGCAGCTCCAGAATTGACATGTTTCCATAAAACGACCATATCTCACACATCCGGAGGAGATATCACCCTATCCAATTCGACACATGTACCTTAAACTTATTTCCATAATCCCATAAAATAATATAGACCTTCTTAGGCCAAAAGTTTTCTGCAATTAACCCATATATGCTGCTGGTCTGCAGCAGTCCCAACTTTTCCTACAAAACACTAATTTTAACGTATTTCCCAAACCGTGATAGATATTAAAGTGATTCCACTTGTAAATGTTAGCCTAAGATGTCTACTACAGGTCTGAACTTTTATTCCAACACTTTTAGTGTAAAAACCTGGAGTTAAACTACTTTTTACAACAGTAGTTCAGAACTGATCAATTTTAGCAAAACGGCTATAACTCATTCATTCGGAGGAGTTGATAAACCCTCCAATTTGGTACATGAAGCTAAGACATATATCTATCTAAAAATGAAATTCCCCAGCAGGCCATAAGCAAAAAATACTGCACACCAATTCGTTTTATCTGCTGGTCTAAAACAGCCCCTATAATCAACCTCATAATCCATTCAAACAATGTTTTTATTCCATCAAAATCCTATGCAATGCCACACCAACCATAAAAAACAACTCAAGAACACTAAAACTCATCAAATACAGAAACCAAAATCAAAAATATAATGTTCATCATGAAAATAAAATTAATGAAAAGGGTTTAGGGCTTACTAGAAGTGAAAATCACAAACAACCAAATTAGGGCTTGAATAAAAACGACCCAATTGACACCAAAGCTAATGAAACACTTCTCTTCTAGCCTTTAAAATATGATTAGGGGCTGAGAATAAAATCTAATCAATCTTGAGGAAGACTTTAAGAAAACATAAGGAAACACCAAGAAAATCTTCAAATCTTCGATTCAAATCACCATCTTTTGCAAGGACCTTCAAGAGAATGATTTGGTGATGATTTATGATTAAAAAGATGATGAGATGGTGGTCTTGGGCTGTATTTGTGTCGTTCATAACAAGAGGGAGAGAAGAAAAATGAGTTTTTGGGTGGTGATACAAACTATGTGATAAATGGGTTAGATAATTGCAAACACATGTAAAAGAAACAAGACACATGTATCCAAAATGATATATACTTGACAACACATCACACACCGCATGGTTATGTCATTTGGTATGTGTAGTGGAGGGTGAGTATGTTAATTTTGTATAAATCTTGAGCTATGTTGTGTAGTTTGATCCCGGTAATTGCAAACGTTAAGTTTTTAAGACGCGAAACGTAAAATCGTGTAATGTAATAATACAAAACTTATATAAATGTTAAAACTTATTAACATAACCTACTTAAGTGTTTTAGATGAGTGGTGAGTTCATCGAAGGGTTTAAACATCTTTAAAACTGAAACCGTGAGTTAAAAATGCATTTGGTGACACCGGTTCTTGATAAAAGTGACGTACACTATAAAAAAAAACGACAAGTATAAAACTCACTTGTAAACATGAAAATAGGTTAAAATGCATAATATATGTAAAATTATCATAGTCTAGGGTTGGTTCATGTTGTTAAAACCATAAAACGTAAATTTAAATCGGGTAAAACGTAACGGTGCAAGGTTTACGTAAAAATGGAAAAATTGAAAAGTGACTTTTAAAATAGGATTGTAAGGAAACAGTGATGCATAAAAAGTGTACAATGGACGTAGTCTAGTCACGGTTGAATTAATTGAACGTGTTATGACAGAAACGCGGATAACTTCTGACGAAGTTAATTATTTAAAATTAGGATAGTTAAATAATATTAAGATTTAATGACATAAAAATTTTAAAATGTCACAGCACGTACCCCTTAAGAAAGCGCCGTCCCGGAGCTCAAATCGCTTTATCTCTAGACGGTTCATTTGAGAAAAGATAAGGATACTCGTAAGGAATGAAGTCTAGAATAAATAACAACGCGGTTCGATTTTTGTCGTATAAGGAGAATTTTAAACTATTCTTTGTTGATAAAAAAAATGGTGTTCATAATAGAGATAAAATAGGTTCAAGAATCATTTTTGGTCATTTTTAAGATTTTTGGGATGGAAACATGTATAAAAACCATGTTGAAACTCGGGTTTTATGGTTGTGATTGTAGAAGGTCTATATTCAAATATTTAGGAATCATTAGTTGAAACGAAGTTTAAAGCAGCCATATCCTTAAGACGTGATTAAGATATGATGTATGAAACATGTAGTTTGAAAGATAGGGCATGGTGTCATTATAAATATTAGTTATGGTTTTTATAAAAGAGGGTGGTTAGAACCGACTCTTTAACTTAAGAAGATCGTTTTGGTAATTTAAACACTTGTGAAATATATGTAAATTTTTCATAAAGACGCATAAAAATTTTATAGAAGCCCATGGAGGTGCTTAATGCATTTTCTGCTTGGGATTTTTTTTTTTTTTTTTTTTTTTTTTTTTTTTTTTTGACAAAGTATCAAGATATTAACGAAGATAGAACAAGTAGTAGAAATCACCTAATGTGTAAGCAATGGTATGCGGGAACGAATAGAATGTCATAAGGGTCCTTAAAGGAAAGGTAGAATAAAAGTGTTGGCGATAAGACAATGGGAGACAAGGAATTTATCAAGTCGTCAATTCGTGGAAGCGAATAATAGTACATTACTATTAGCTTATCAAGCTCGCGGCGGTTGATACAAAAATCGGAAAAATCCACATAACAAATTACGAGTCGAGAGGAGTTCATAGTCCATAGAATGGTTCGTACACGCGCTATGGTGGATACACATAAGCCCACTCATTCATAACTCTATCACTTACATAAAGAGGCATCCCAATCCATGTAAGTGAAGATTTATGAATTTATAGTTCGGTGGTTTATAATTTCCTTATTCAAATGAAGAAGTGTCCCAATTCATTTCAATAAGACGATTATAAATCATCCTACTTAAGTATGTCCGTCACAAAAAAAAATACACAACAAGATCAAGTGCTACAATAATTAAAATGATGCCTAATTAACGATATGATTCATCAAAATCATAAGAAGAAGTAACGAGAATAACAATATGACACTAGTCAATTGCATTCCCAAAGGTAAGTGCCAAGGGATGGCACGATCCGAGATGACAAGTTAATGAAAACAACAAACGTGATTCAAAGGCATAAGAAGAATGTTCACACTCAGAGTTGAACAATAAAATAACTAGTGGAATTGACAAAGTACACCGAATGTCAATATCATCAAAAGGAAATAAAGTAAAGTAGCGAAAATGTTTCGGAGATCACCGAATCGTTCATAAAAGGTTAAAGTAAACGAACTCATTAATACATATCATAATACTATACACATGTGCAAGAATTTGAGAAGAGAGTAACACATATATGTACCGGTATCCTTATAGATACTAGTATCGACGTTCGAGTGAGAAAATAAGAAAACATGAAGTATGCGATAATCAGAGTGGTCAGCGTATAAATAACCGAGCAATATAAAGTAAATATTATGACATCATAAGATAGGCATGAGAGAGCAAAATCATGACTAGGGGATATATTCATTAGTCACATAATAGAAGTATAGATGCAAAATAGAGCATATAAGTTACCTGGGAGCAAGCGTACGCGGATATCGAACAACGGTGAAAGACTTAAAAAAAATTCGAAAATCAGTTATAGTTTAGGTTTTGAAAACGACATAATTCGCTATAACTAATGCTCTGATGCCATTTTGTGACACCCCCTAAATTTTACAACGCAACGGAATACCAATTTGGGTGTCACTTCAGAGCTCATAAAAACAAGTTACATAAAACGACCTCAAAAGAGACGTTTAATAAAATGTCACATTCGATTTGATAAATCAGAGTACAAAGGTCCCAACAATTTATATTTAAAACTTAAGTTACAAGAGTTCAAAAATGACTCATTTGCATATTTTAAGAAAATAATTATCGAATGTGAAGAAAACAAGTCCTTCAATGTTTGATATCCACGCGACTCCGATTGCTCCCAATGCTCAGCTAGCCAAATAATACCTAAGAAAATACATGCTAAAAAGTCAACACAAAGGTTGAGTGAATCCATAGAGTTTATATAATAAGAAGTTGATCACAATATAATTCAATTTAAGAAAACGATGGGCTACGTTGTTATAGGCCCATAAAACGTATTATTACACTAAGCTCATGACATCGACGCCTTAAGAAATATGTATGTAAATTTGCCCCGATAGGTGCCTTGCCAAGCACTTAGAGACCTCAAATTAAGTGCATCCTCTCCGGACGGGGGAGTTCAATCCCAATAGATCTATTCACAATATTCGCGCTCACTACTCATAGTGATTAACGATTCATGATGTGGGGACTTCATGGCAATAGTAGTACTTAGTGTCAATAATACATTCAGTTTAGAATACAGTTTTCAAGTTAGAATACAGTTTTCAAATCAGTTGTGATCATAATAAAAATAAGTAGCATGCATCTCCCCCACGGAGTTTGTAAAACAGTTGAAGTAAAAGGTGGGGCTATGAACTCACCTTAAGAGCAACGAGATCAGAAGTAAAATGGATCTTCGGACGAGTGCGAAGCGTCTAAGCACAACCTAAAAGACGTGACGCGACTTAGAATCATAAAGAAGAGCGATATGAAAAAGTAAATCAAATGATCACGAGATATGTTTCCAAGATAAGCATGGCATTGCACTAAGACTTAACCCAAGGTATTTTTACTCCCAATATGGTTTGTGACCTGATCTTATAGGTAATAAAACACCTACTAAGTTTCATTCCTTAATTCTTGTTTCAGCTATGTGTATCTACATGTTTTAAATTTCAAGACAAGACGTAAAAACCATGTTGCTGAATTTTAGTCAACTCCACACCATTGTATCTCTTAACCTATAAAAGATACAAGGATGGGGCTTTCACCCCTGGAAATATACTTAAGTTTAGTTTCCAAAACATTAGGCCATTCAATCAAATCATTTACCAATCAACGGGAAGTGAGTTTTTACTAACTATAACTCCAACCAGAAAGTTCGCTGAAATTATAACGCTTACGGTTTTGGTCATAAATAATGTTCTATAATAGCTATTAAGTAGAAACGAATTGGAGGTGAAATCTTATAATGTCTAGTGTTGAACCATGTTTTAAACCCTAGGCCTAATGTACAAAAATCTGGAGCAAAAACATGTTTTCCAACAGCAGCTCTAGAATTGACATGTTTCCATAAAACAACCATATCTCACTCATCCGGAGGAGATATCACCCTATCCAATTCGAAAAATGTACCTTAAACTTATTTCCATAATCCCATAAAATAATATAGACCTTCTTAGGCCAAATGTTTTTTGCAATTAACCCATATATGCTGCTGGTCTGCAGCAGTCCCAACTTTTCCTACAAAACACTAATTTTAACGTATTTCCCAAACCGTGATAGATATTAAAGTGATTCCACTTGGAAATGTTAGCCTAAGATGCCTACTACAGGTCTAAACTTTTATTCCAACACTTTTAGTGAAAAAACCTGGAGTTAAACTCCTTTTTACAACAGTAGTTCAGAACTGATCAATTTTAGCAAAACGGCTATAACTCATTCATTCGGAGGAGTTGATAAACCCTCTAATTCAGAACATGAAGCTAAGACATATATCTATCTAAAAATGAAATTCCCCAGCAGGGCATAAGCAAAAAATATTGCACACCAATTCATTTTATCTGCTGGTCTAAAACAGTCCCTATAATCAACCTCAAAATCCATTCAAACAATGTTTTTATTCCATCAAAACCCTATGCAATGCCACACCAACCATCAAAAACAACTCAAGAACACTAAAACTCATCAAATACAGAAACCAAAATAAAAAATATAATGTTCATCATGAAAATAAAATTAATGAAAAGGGTTTAGGGCTTACTAGAAGTGAAAATCACAAACAACCAAATTAGGGCCTGAATAAAAATGACCCAATTGACACCAAAGCTAATGAAACACTTCTCTTATAGACTTCAAAATATGATTAGGGGCTGAGAATAAACTCTAATCAATCTTGAGGAAGACTTTAAGAAAAAATAAGGAAACACCAAGAAAATCTTCAAATCTTCGATTCAAATCACCATCTTTTGCAAGGACGTTCAAGAGAATGATTTGGTGATGATTTATGATTAAAAAGATGATTTGTGGGACTTAGTTCAAGAGAAGCTGAAAACAAAGTATAAACCTGATGCAAAGGAGCAAGAGCTATGGGTGGAGTTCAGCAGATTATATGATCCAAATCCTACTGATACACATTGGAAATTCCCTTACTATCACTTATATGTTTCATTGGAATATTTCAGCATGAGCCATGTTCATCATCTTTCAACTAAGAGTGGAATAGAACTCTTTAGGCTAGGTGAGAAGGAGTATACTTTAAGCTATGAAATATTATCAGTCTTGATCTCCAATAAGCTATTGTGTGAAGAAGAAAATGATGCAGTCAAAAGATTGAAGGAAAGCATATTTGATCAGTATGAAAGCCTAAGGAGAAATAGATGATAAGCTTTTTTGGAAGAGTTCCCTTAGATCCTCAAGGTACGAATTTTATTCACAAGAAACTTGGTTATTTTAAAAGGGAATAACAAGTTTAGGGGAGGATTGTTGGGAATAAAATGCTCAAGTTAAAGAGTCTGCCAGAAGAGCCTGCCAAATTATAGTTAAGCCTGCTGTAACAACCCGCATTTTTCGGGACATTTCTCCTATTCACTATTCATCGGTTACTATTCATCAATTACTATTCACCGGTCACTATTCATCATTTTACTATTCATCATTTTCGGAGTCAGTTTGTGATTCTGAGAAGCGTTCAAAAATTTTACTATTCATGTGACACTATTCGTTCCCGAAGGGAAATCACTATTCATGATCAACGTTCGTCTTTTCGTAAACTGAGTTTACGAGTCTTTAAATTCGCGTAACCAGTTAGGTTTAGCTGCGAATTCATGCATCATTCATTAATGACACTTGATATAGACTGGATTAGTCTACACATCATCATCACTTGAGAACCTACACGGATATGCATTATTTCCATTTACGTATGCTTAATTGGTAATTAACGATACCACTCAGTTTTTACTACTAACAATACTCCCGACTATGATCCTAACATATTTACATACTCATAATAATAATATAAAAATTATATTATTAATTTACCCGGTGTTTTAAAACCAATGGCTATACTTTACGGTCGGAGCTTATTACTTTGTCGGTTTACGTTATTTCAATTCAATAATTATTCCAACACCCGATTCTCATCAGGAATAATATTTTACAACTTTTACAACTTCGTCGTAATTTATTTCACCTCGTTAACATTTATTTTTAATTAACTCGGTACCCGATAACACCTAAAATACAAAATACATAACTAATACTTAAAAGTGGAGACAAGCTCATTTAATGAGCCACCAACAAACCTCCCCTTTTTACTCCTTGTTTCCCTCCTTTTGCCACCCATATGTCCCCCCCTTGGATCAACTTTTTGACCACCATTAATGCTAGACCCATATAAATACTCCTTTCCACCACATTTCATCACATTAACACTTCATTTTTACACCAACAAAATGCTCTCTTCTCTCCTTCCTTGTGTGTGTGATCGGCCAAGAAACAACCATAAGGAGAATCCATAAGATTTTCAAGATCAAGTGTTGAATCAAGTCCTAATCAAGATCTAGTTGGGGTTTTGTGGTAAAAACCCAAGATTATTAATCAATTTCTCATCAAATCACCTCAAATTCTCAAGTAAGCTTCAAAAACATTTTTGATCTTTTCATACTTTCATTTACTTTATGTTTTTATGTATTTTCAAGATATATTGGTAAAACATGCAAGTATGTAAGATCCATACCACTTATTACTCATTTTGCTTTTATAAACATAGATCTATAATTTTTATTAACAATCTCATGAGATCCACCATTTTTGGTGAAGACTAGGAACCCATGACACCCTAAGAAGGTGTATGGTAGGATTGGGTATTTGTGGTGTTGATTTGAGATAGTTTGGTTAAGCTTTGAACAACCCTTGAACTAGGAAAGTTGATTTTTACAACTATATAAAAGCTACTGTCCCTTTTTGTGAAACGTGGGAAAATCAGTGGGTTTTGGGTAACTTTGGACCAAAGGTTTAGAAAATACATTCCGAGACGAAACTATGGCCGAAAACGGGGATAAAATCCGAGTTACGACGAAAAAGATATGCTATTTTCAATATTAACGACGAAAACTATTTTTCTGAAAAAGTACTTGCTGTCCAACGATTTTCATGGGCTATTTCGAGACCTAAAACTTGATCTAGCCATCCCGACTTATCAAAAATATATTAGTATACTTGATTACCTTCGCGGGGATATAAAGAACATAGAAAACGGGCTTATAACGAAAAAGATACAAGTGTTTGAAATCCGACGATATATATATATTTCCATCAGCTTTGTACACTAATAGAGTTTTGACGTAAACTGTCTTTGCGAGACACCACTTTCACGGCTGTTTTTCTTTATGATCGGATCAGTTTGAGTCCGAGCCGTAGTTTTATGAAATCAAGATCTCCCAGCAAGCTTTTCAAATCAATTGGCCGTTTGATCATTGGACTTGTAACGAATAAACTACGACCTCATCTATATACCCGATAAACTATATATTTTGACAGCTTTGCTATAATGAAATTTTCTAAGTGTTGAACATAATACTTTCAAGTAACAACAATGAGAGTCGATTTTCTCATCGATCGAGACCTGTATCGCCAAAAGTTAAATGACGCGACTTCTTGATATTGTTACAAGGTTTTCAAAAACGCCGAGCTTGACCATTAACACTTAACGTACAATATTTCGCGACTAGTTTTGCGAGGCCATTTTGGTCATATTTTCAAGTAATGAAAATGTTATTTTTGCGGCGAAAACCTTATATTTACCGATAAAACACCAAACGAGGATCGTGGAGTACCGTTTCAACATATCTACACGAAAAGTGGTTATTAACTTAACGAGACGTCAAAAATGTATTTTTGACGATAAACACTATTTTCAAAACTAACGAGTGGTATCGATAACATACGTACTTGCATGTGTAGCATCATTTCGTTTCTTACATTAGAAACTATCATTCATATTAGGTTGCGATTAGAGATCGTGCCTCATTTCAGTGTATCCACTTTTGTCATCATAGCTATCGCACCAGGTGAGTTCATACCCCCTACTTTTACTTGTTTTTATAACTGTTTTGGGGGAGAATACATGCTCGTTTTTGATCAACTCAATGCTTGAATGCGCAATTGTTTACTTAAACACTACTGTTTCTTTGAAGGCTCGATTGATTATTCAAATGCACCTATGTGTATATCGGTTGCATACTTGATTATTTTCTCGCATACACAAGCGTTTTATAAACATGCAACCCACTTTATGAACTCTTGCTTTTATGCAACACACTTTATGAACTATTGCTTTTATGCAACACACTTTATGAACTATTGCTTTTATGCAATACACTTTATGAACTATTGCTTTTATGCAAACACGTTTATGGACCACACTGAAACTTATGCTTATTTAAACTATTACGCGGATTAGCCTAAGCCCTTGAATCCCACTATGCCCAAACTCATGAACCGTCAATTCCTGCTGGGAAGCGCGAATGTTATAAATAGATCTATTGGTGGTGACTCCCCCGTTCGGTTTGACCGGATAGGCAAACGCGAGCGTATAACATGTCGAATTACAAGTGTAACGGGATAAACACTTGCCGGGCCTTTATGTTTAACATGCTTCTAGAGCATGCACACTGTTATAGCTTCGGTTGCATGAACTTAGCGCTAGCGTAATAGACTATTTTTCTATGTGATATTATATTTGTTGTAATGATCACACACTCTACTCATGGTCCACAACCCTGATTTTACTGTAAGGTAAACTTTATTTTTTTTTATGACATTGTGAGATACACAATGGTCACAAAACTTTATTGTTATGACATTGTGAGCCACACAATGGTCACAAAGCTCTCTATTGAACTCACAACACTATTGTTTTAATACAAACTTATGAACTCACCAACCTCGTGTTGACACTCTTTAGCATGTATTTTCAGGTTTTAAGCAATGGCACGCTACTGGAGGTTTTGGCAGGGCATGGCATGGTCATAGAAGACTCTGATATTCACTTGGGGACCATTTTAAACTATTTTACGGGCCTACTTCCGCACTATATTTTAACAATGTGAATTCCATACTTTTGGTTAAATGATTTTATTCTAAATGATTGAAGTGAAAACCAGTTTTGAACTTGTGTTGTAATACCAATTGAGTTACACCCCAGCTACATGTACGCTTCCGCTGGACCCGATTCTGGGGGTGTGACAGATTGGTATCAGAGCTTTGGCTATAGCGAACTAAGTGTTTTTAAAACCTAGACTATAGCTACTTCCACGAAAACATAACCCTATGACCGTCACGTGCCTGCCTGCCAAGCTGAAGCCTCATTTGTGGTTAGTTGCTGACATTGGTGATGAGATTTGTGTCTCATTATCTGATATGTTATATTCACTTATTATAGTTGATTACTATAATTGTCTTTCATATAAGCATGCTCATGTATCGTATATGTCACCACGTTATGTTGTTCCTTGCATAGTTTCACAAATTGACCTCGAGTTTGGTCACTTGCTTTTGTCTTTCAGAACGTCTTGGTATTTGGGAAGGACATAATCTTAGTATAACTGAGCTGAGTATTTCAAAATTCATGGAACCTCGGTGGAATATAGACTGGTCATCTATATTCAACCTGGGATAGTAAGATATAGGCTGACCACCTATGTCTGACTCAGAAATGAATTTTGCAATACTGAGAATGGTTATAATAAAATTCTGTCTGGATTGAATTCTCTACTCAATTTCCAAATGTTTCATTTACGTGTGTGTAAAAACTCGTTGGCAGAACATCCATACTTTTCACCATCTTGTTAACCACCGATTGGAAGCACGCCAACTGGTCATTTCATCTCATGAACATTCACGTCCATGCACGATACACTTACATCACAGTATTTTCTTTTATCACAATCTCATTTTGTCGCAGTTGTCACAATCTTTCCCCTTCTCACCCTCATTATCATTTCCTTTCCCCATCCCCATATATAAGGAATTAGCTAACACTCTATAGACTCCGATGTCACTCAATCCTCACTACTCCCTATATTGATAAGTGGATATTATCAATGACCTCCTTAGGAAAGACTTTCCATACCATCTATAAGGAGGATCCCTCGGTACATTGAAACCATTCAAAACTCAACAGAAATCTCAGGATACCACAAAATCATTCGAACCACTATCACTGGCCTGATTGCCACAATTCCACCATCTGGAAAGTATTGCCTTGATTGAATTACAAGATTTGTTTAGATGCAAATGCTCACTAAGCAACACTATAGAGATACATCCAACCTCCTAACCAAGACTATAGAACCTTCAATTGAACATGTCCTCACCAATAGACATTATTCAAACATGTTAGACATCCATGCATTGTGCAGACATACCTACCCGACTATTTTATCCTCTTAATACTTTTACTTCTAAATGGTTTTTTTTTTTTTCTCCAAACTACCATTATACAAAACATATATCTTGTAAGAAATACTTTTCTGAGGCACTTATTTTGACAAGCAAATTCCTTTTGGTTAACCTTTCACAAAACTATTGAATGTTAGGAAATTTTAAACAACAATCTTTGGTAAACCATACTATCCACTTTATATTGAAAATAGTCCTATCTTGCATAACTACTAAATTTTGAAACGTCGAAAAAAAAAAAAGGTTACTTGGAAAGCCGGTTGCTTGAAGTTGTAAATTTATTTACTCAGGGAAGGTTTATGAACAAAACACCCAATCTCCAAAACAAACTTTGAAAATCAATCCCTATATTACATCTCTTATACCTTTAGGAGTTTGTGATTCGATGACATATAACTTGGGGAAAATCTTAGTAATGGAAACTAAGCATCGCAGGTGGAGAGAGACTCGATCCATGACATCCTGCGGAGGATCACAACCTTATCCTAGTCTATTATTTTCAACAACACCCTTTGACGGACTTAACCTTGTAAGTCTTTCAAAACAAGATTCATGATATCCATTTCAATTATTTCTAATAGAGGCATTTGATTCACCTCGAACTCCTAGCGATTTCATTAAGATTCCTTTGGAACCACACAACCTATTATCTTCAGATCAATGGTCGGAATTGGAGGTTGATTCAAACATAGGGAGATATGCCCAAATCGGGTGTGATTGACACTAGAAATGGTTGGACTAACCATTTGCCATAAATCAAATTCAGTTGCAACCTTAGTTACCACACGAGTGTAGAGACTACACCATTTGAAGCACTCTATGGCCGAAGTGCCAACATCCATTGAAAGATCGAAATTTGGAAAAGCTCAACTCACTAGTCCAGTAAGCATTCATGAACCCGATATACACTGGACCATTCAACATTTCTGACAGAGTAGGCCTGGTGGCCGTCAGACTTGAACCTTGTTAGAGCTCAATAGCTCACACGATAAGAATCATCATCTTTTCACCAATACAACTTCAGAGACCAACACAAACTGAACTTCGGGACGAAGTTCCTTTTAAGGGGGTGAGACTGTAACAACCCGCATTTTTCGGGACATTTCTCCTATTCACTATTCATCGGTTACTATTCATCAATTACTATTCACCGGTCACTATTCATCATTTTACTATTCATCATTTTCGGAGTCAGTTTGTGATTCTGAGAAGCGTTCAAAAATTTTACTATTCATGTGACACTATTCGTTCCCGAAGGGAAATCACTATTCATGATCAACGTTCGTCTTTTCGTAAACTGAGTTTACGAGTCTTTAAATTCGCGTAACCAGTTAGGTTTAGCTGCGAATTCATGCATCATTCATTAATGACACTTGATATAGACTGGATTAGTCTACACATCATCATCACTTGAGAACCTACACGGATATGCATTATTTCCATTTACGTATGCTTAATTGGTAATTAACGATACCACTCAGTTTTTACTACTAACAATACTCCCGACTATGATCCTAACATATTTACATACTCATAATAATAATATAAAAATTATATTATTAATTTACCCGGTGTTTTAAAACCAATGGCTATACTTTACGGTCGGAGCTTATTACTTTGTCGGTTTACGTTATTTCAATTCAATAATTATTCCAACACCCGATTCTCATCAGGAATAATATTTTACAACTTTTACAACTTCGTCGTAATTTATTTCACCTCGTTAACATTTATTTTTAATTAACTCGGTACCCGATAACACCTAAAATACAAAATACATAACTAATACTTAAAAGTGGAGACAAGCTCATTTAATGAGCCACCAACAAACCTCCCCTTTTTACTCCTTGTTTCCCTCCTTTTGCCACCCATATGTCCCCCCCTTGGATCAACTTTTTGACCACCATTAATGCTAGACCCATATAAATACTCCTTTCCACCACATTTCATCACATTAACACTTCATTTTTACACCAACAAAATGCTCTCTTCTCTCCTTCCTTGTGTGTGTGATCGGCCAAGAAACAACCATAAGGAGAATCCATAAGATTTTCAAGATCAAGTGTTGAATCAAGTCCTAATCAAGATCTAGTTGGGGTTTTGTGGTAAAAACCCAAGATTATTAATCAATTTCTCATCAAATCACCTCAAATTCTCAAGTAAGCTTCAAAAACATTTTTGATCTTTTCATACTTTCATTTACTTTATGTTTTTATGTATTTTCAAGATATATTGGTAAAACATGCAAGTATGTAAGATCCATACCACTTATTACTCATTTTGCTTTTATAAACATAGATCTATAATTTTTATTAACAATCTCATGAGATCCACCATTTTTGGTGAAGACTAGGAACCCATGACACCCTAAGAAGGTGTATGGTAGGATTGGGTATTTGTGGTGTTGATTTGAGATAGTTTGGTTAAGCTTTGAACAACCCTTGAACTAGGAAAGTTGATTTTTACAACTATATAAAAGCTACTGTCCCTTTTTGTGAAACGTGGGAAAATCAGTGGGTTTTGGGTAACTTTGGACCAAAGGTTTAGAAAATACATTCCGAGACGAAACTATGGCCGAAAACGGGGATAAAATCCGAGTTACGACGAAAAAGATATGCTATTTTCAATATTAACGACGAAAACTATTTTTCTGAAAAAGTACTTGCTGTCCAACGATTTTCATGGGCTATTTCGAGACCTAAAACTTGATCTAGCCATCCCGACTTATCAAAAATATATTAGTATACTTGATTACCTTCGCGGGGATATAAAGAACATAGAAAACGGGCTTATAACGAAAAAGATACAAGTGTTTGAAATCCGACGATATATATATATTTCCATCAGCTTTGTACACTAATAGAGTTTTGACGTAAACTGTCTTTGCGAGACACCACTTTCACGGCTGTTTTTCTTTATGATCGGATCAGTTTGAGTCCGAGCCGTAGTTTTATGAAATCAAGATCTCCCAGCAAGCTTTTCAAATCAATTGGCCGTTTGATCATTGGACTTGTAACGAATAAACTACGACCTCATCTATATACCCGATAAACTATATATTTTGACAGCTTTGCTATAATGAAATTTTCTAAGTGTTGAACATAATACTTTCAAGTAACAACAATGAGAGTCGATTTTCTCATCGATCGAGACCTGTATCGCCAAAAGTTAAATGACGCGACTTCTTGATATTGTTACAAGGTTTTCAAAAACGCCGAGCTTGACCATTAACACTTAACGTACAATATTTCGCGACTAGTTTTGCGAGGCCATTTTGGTCATATTTTCAAGTAATGAAAATGTTATTTTTGCGGCGAAAACCTTATATTTACCGATAAAACACCAAACGAGGATCGTGGAGTACCGTTTCAACATATCTACACGAAAAGTGGTTATTAACTTAACGAGACGTCAAAAATGTATTTTTGACGATAAACACTATTTTCAAAACTAACGAGTGGTATCGATAACATACGTACTTGCATGTGTAGCATCATTTCGTTTCTTACATTAGAAACTATCATTCATATTAGGTTGCGATTAGAGATCGTGCCTCATTTCAGTGTATCCACTTTTGTCATCATAGCTATCGCACCAGGTGAGTTCATACCCCCTACTTTTACTTGTTTTTATAACTGTTTTGGGGGAGAATACATGCTCGTTTTTGATCAACTCAATGCTTGAATGCGCAATTGTTTACTTAAACACTACTGTTTCTTTGAAGGCTCGATTGATTATTCAAATGCACCTATGTGTATATCGGTTGCATACTTGATTATTTTCTCGCATACACAAGCGTTTTATAAACATGCAACCCACTTTATGAACTCTTGCTTTTATGCAACACACTTTATGAACTATTGCTTTTATGCAACACACTTTATGAACTATTGCTTTTATGCAATACACTTTATGAACTATTGCTTTTATGCAAACACGTTTATGGACCACACTGAAACTTATGCTTATTTAAACTATTACGCGGATTAGCCTAAGCCCTTGAATCCCACTATGCCCAAACTCATGAACCGTCAATTCCTGCTGGGAAGCGCGAATGTTATAAATAGATCTATTGGTGGTGACTCCCCCGTTCGGTTTGACCGGATAGGCAAACGCGAGCGTATAACATGTCGAATTACAAGTGTAACGGGATAAACACTTGCCGGGCCTTTATGTTTAACATGCTTCTAGAGCATGCACACTGTTATAGCTTCGGTTGCATGAACTTAGCGCTAGCGTAATAGACTATTTTTCTATGTGATATTATATTTGTTGTAATGATCACACACTCTACTCATGGTCCACAACCCTGATTTTACTGTAAGGTAAACTTTATTTTTTTTTATGACATTGTGAGATACACAATGGTCACAAAACTTTATTGTTATGACATTGTGAGCCACACAATGGTCACAAAGCTCTCTATTGAACTCACAACACTATTGTTTTAATACAAACTTATGAACTCACCAACCTCGTGTTGACACTCTTTAGCATGTATTTTCAGGTTTTAAGCAATGGCACGCTACTGGAGGTTTTGGCAGGGCATGGCATGGTCATAGAAGACTCTGATATTCACTTGGGGACCATTTTAAACTATTTTACGGGCCTACTTCCGCACTATATTTTAACAATGTGAATTCCATACTTTTGGTTAAATGATTTTATTCTAAATGATTGAAGTGAAAACCAGTTTTGAACTTGTGTTGTAATACCAATTGAGTTACACCCCAGCTACATGTACGCTTCCGCTGGACCCGATTCTGGGGGTGTGACACCTGCCTTTTTTGTTTTGTTGAAGTTGAAGATATACTAACAGTACCTTCTGGGTGAGAAGGTACTGCTAGTTAATGAAGGTCCTGTCAGTTTAAATGACAAGTTTTTATATTTTATTTAAGATATTTAGTTGTATTATTAGTCTTTATACAAAGTTACACGTTTAGTAGAAGTAGTACAGAGGTCTCAGTAGATAATATGGAGTGTTTTACCTTGAAAGGTGTAAAATTAGGATAAGATGAGTCTCTAAGTCTATTATATTAAGCAACTTGACAACTTGTAATAAGGGTTCCTTATACTATAAAAGGAACCCTTAGTCACCTTCTTAGATATCAATTACTACATGCATAACTTCCATTATTAAAATCCTTTTCACGTATCAAAGATTCAAGGTTACATTTGTAATCCTGGTGATAGTTTAGATCACCCGTATTATTTCATAAATAATATTGAATCATTTTGTGTTATTTATGTTGTGTTCATCACTCTAAATTATTCACGTTTACTCATTCACCACCTTTGTTACTTTAGTATGTTCTAGTAAATTCCGCGTACTAAAACATATTCATTCATAAATATCCCAAACACATTACTAAGACTAACATCCCAAGTGTTTGAACACAAGATCCTTCCATAGGCATCAAAGCTCCTAAGTCCAATCTTACAAGGAAATTGCATATTAAATGAGCTATCATTCTCAATCCTTGTTCTAGGGTCGACATACATAAGAGGGTCCACTTCATCTTCCATCCTATCCTCATTAATTACGTCACCATCATCTAGGTCCTCATCCGTGTCTGAATAGTAAAAAGGACTAGCCCTATGGTCATCATCATGGTCAGACCCCTCCATCTCGAAATTATTTTCAAAGTGATGGTTAGGTAAGAGAGGTTAGGTGGGTTCTCATTTTTCACCAAAGGGATTGGGTGGGCATTTGGAAAATCCTACGACGAAAAATATGAATAACAGGAATCAAACGATCAATGCTATTGTTATCCATTCAGATAGTTTACGAACAAAGGAAACAAAGAAATAAGATACACTAAAGAAAACCTAGAAATAAAAATAAAATCTTACTAGAAAGTAATCTAGCAAGTAGACCTAATAAAAAGAAATCCTAAGCTAGACAATAACTATTCCTCAGGCTTCGGCGCCAAAAACTTGGTACGTGGAAATCGCACTAGGCTTTACCTCTCGAGGGATCTCAAGAAGCTTACTGATACGTGGGAATCGCACCAGGCTTTACCTCTCGAGGGATCTCGAGAAGCTTACAACCCCCACCAGGCAGTGTACCTGATCGTTGTAGTATAGTATAGTGACAAGTACCGGGGGATTGATCGTTCAGCTAGGAATAGTGTCGCTAGGATTAGAAAACCTAATTACTAGTGCTAAAGATGATGTAAGATTATTTTTGTTTTTTTTTATATTTTTTAGAAAGCAAGTTAAAATCTCGGGTTTGAAGGATTTGGGCGGAATTAGTTGCTAGTCAACTAACCTAATACTAAGATGCAATCAAAATAAAATACTAAAAATGAAAATAAACTAAATTATACTAAGGTTGTGAGCAATAAGTGGAGAAAATGTGTTTACTTAGATTTCACTACTCCCTAGACATCTTTTACACGTTAATTACTTGTTATAGTTGCGTGGATGACGGATTCTATTCCTTAATACCATTCATGGGGTGGCGCACTTACTTCCCCAATCCTATGAGTGCCTACTTCACTCCTATGTCGAGCCGTTAAAAACTCCTAACATGGGATCATTAGAAATTACTCATGCAATAAATACAACCAATAAAACCTAGTGCACATCGGTTCATGTTTCTTAAGACATTCAAGCATGTTACCAATTGGAGATCTGCCAGTTTTCTGAAGCCTAACATCGAAATCATTCATCCAAGACAACCATAAACAAGTAATCAACACATAATTAACATCTAGGTTTCATTAGATCCAAGCAAACACAAGATAGATCTAGCCTAGCATGATGGAATTAAGACAAGAACAAGATAAAGACAACCAACACATAGACATATTGATTGAATTAAAAGAATACTTATCTCAATTACACATGAAAGGGATCAAGGGAAAAGAACCCTTGAAAAACCTGTAAAATTCGTCTTAAGTTCGGACCTAGGGTTTCTCCAAAACTCCTCTCTTTTTAATGTGAAAATTAGAAAACTATATATAGGAAATAGGGTCTGATGGCGTCAAGACAAAACTTGTGACGCCGTCATCTCGCCGCCAAAATACTTCTCGGACTGCCTTGATCTACTTCTAACGCCGTCATGTGTTAGCATTTTCCAAGCCGTCATACATTTTACTCTTGACGCCCTACCTTGTGATGCCGTCAAATCTATATTGGGTCGTCATGGAAAGTCATGGAATTTACTCTAGACACCGTCAGAAATTCCTTCTTGACGCCGTCACCTACTGTTCCCAGCTTGGAAAATTGAGACTTTGCCGTTTTCGTCACTTTTATGCTCCAAAAACGTCGAAAATACCTTCTTTTCCAGATTTCACTCCAAAAGTACCTAAAATCACAAAAGGAACGATTTAGGGCAATATTTGATCAAATAAATTCAATTCCGGGCTTAAATGACCCCCTAAAAGTGGTTCATTTTTCGCCTCATCACTTACAACCCCCACCAGGCAGTGTACCTGATCGTTGTAGTATAGTATAGTGACAAGTACCGGGGGATTGATCGTTTAACTCAGAAATAGTGTCGCTAGGATTATAAAGCCTCCTAAACTAGGTCTAGAGGTGAGGGATGATTCTTATTGTATTTTTATATTTTTATAAAAGCAATTAAAATCTCGATTTTGGAAGAGTGGGCAGAATTAGTTGCTAGCCAACTAACCCAAATTAACTAAGATGCAATCGAAATAAAATAACAAAAATGAAAATAAATCTAATTACTAATGTGGTGTAACAATAATGAGGAAAGTTGTGTTTACTTAGGTTTCATTACTCCCTAGATATCTTTTACAGGTTGATAGTTTGTTACAATTGTATGGATGACGGGTCGTATTCCTTAATACTAGTCGTAGGGTCGTGTACAATATTCCCTAACTCTATGGGATCCTACTTCACTCCTATTTCGAGCCGTTAGAAGCTCTTAACATGGGATCATTAGAATTCTCCTACGCATTAAATACAACCAAAAATCATAGTACACCTCTGATCATGTTTCTTAAGATGTGCAAGCATGTTACGAATGGAAGTCTGCCAGTTTTCTTAAGCCTAACATCGAATACAATCATCCGTAAAAACTATAAAGAAACAATCAACCCATAATTAACATCTTGGTTTCACTACATCTAAGCAAACACAAAAGAGATCTAGCCGAGCATGTTAAATTGAAGACAAGTGTAAGATATATTCAAGCAACACATAGACATATTGATTGAATTGAAAGAGTACTTATCTCAAATTGACATGAAAAGTTCAAAGGGTTGAAACCATTGAAAAAATTGGAAAAAATCGTGTAACACCCCCAAAAATAATCACGTCAGCGGAAGACTTTTTGGGTGTTACTTCGAGGATCTTTGTCACAATCATAGAAAACGACAAAAAAGTGACGCTTTAAAGTTTAATTTATTCAAAATATCGTATATTCGAGATATCAAGATGTTTCGTAGTTTAAACAACAAGTTTATTTGAAATGTATCAAAACATTTATTTTAGCCCATGCCGGGTTACATGCCCACTCCGTGCCTTCAAGTTCCTTCTTGTTCTAGCCATGTTTCTATTATCGACGGAAGAAAGACGTATGTTTAAATTTCATACTGACCAAGTTAAGTTAGAATACTTCTTATGCAACCAAGAATAGGTTATAATCATAACAACTTAGTCAATGAGAAATTTAAATTAAGATGTGTCACAGCAGGTCGGAAGGACAAACATAAATCGATGTCATTACAACATTTATTAATACTTGCTTGAATGTTTACAAAACATCATATGACAAGGTTCCATGTCAATCCTCTCAATTTCACGGCCCAGGGCTCCCATCATTATTTCTGTTGAAGTGTTGGCTCCACACAATGCTCCTATAAACTCCATTGATTCCCAAAACTGAGTATTCATCTGTTCAACTATAGCTTCATAGCTAACTGGCCAATTACGAAGTTCTCAATCTCATCTGTAAGAGTCTCTACGTGTTCACGAAGAAAGTCGTTGAAAGTGTCGATAATAGTTTCGATTCGATTCTCGTGTTGGGCAAGTCTATCTGCCAACAAGGGTATAGTGTGATGAAGCGGTGAATAAATAGTTATTCCTGATCCTGAGTGGTTTTAATTGTTCTTTCTAACTTAACGTATCTGCTACTACATTAGTTTCTTCTTTTTAATGGTTCCTTTCAGCTTAACGTATCTACTACTACATTAGCTTTTCTTGGGTGATAGCGAATCTTACAGCCATAATTGTTGAGTAGCTCTAACTAGCGGCGTTGTCTTGACTTGAGAAAACAATTTCATTTTAAATGAAGATTGTTATTCTATCGTGTTTGGGATCTAATTATTCTATTGTCTCTTGAAAATCTGTGGGGTAACCTACCCGGTTAGACAAAAAGTTTGTCTGTAACAGATGTTTAGCAAGGACGGTTTCAGATAAAAGTGATAGACGTAGAGAAGGTTGCTAAACTTCAGCTTTTGTTTTGGTGGGAGGTCTAAAGTCTTTCAGTTTAATTATGTTTCTTGACAAGTTAAAAGAAGGCTTTGATACTAAGAGGACTATTTGGGGGTTTTCTACGCAAATAACTCCTATGTGGATGTAAGGTTGAACCGCTGAAGGAATCTCTTTCCGTTCTTAAAGCAAGTATGCTTCTCAAGCTTTTCCTTTACTCTTACTGTAGCAGGCACACGCAAAACTCTCTATTTGGATTTTTACTGAAATTAATATGTCTAAACATAAGGTAGTGTTTTCATGACTTACTAAACGGGGGATCAAAATCTTTGCGCAGTAGCGGAGGGCGAAGCGAATGTAGGGGACACAGCCTATTCAGGGAAGGAAGATGGATTGGACTCGCTCTAGTAAGAAGTTCATGGATCTATTGGTAGAAGATAATAGGTGGTGATGGTGATAGCACAGGTGGTGTATGTGGTGGTGGCACAACTGATTCCGGTGGTGGTATGATATGAGCTGGAAGTGATATAAGAAGAATTTGTTTCATACGGCTGAAGTAGTCGAATTTTCCTATTTCGGTGAATTGGATCAGGTGATGTCGAAGGGGAAGCCTATAAATACGATGACAAGACAATAGGGTGGGAATATAAAGACATGGTATTTGTAATAATCCCGATTAGTAAATATAAGTCATTAGCATAATTATAACATGTTAACATATATACGAAATCATGTAAAAGTAATGTCTCTACCAGATATTGGAAACACGTAGGCACGGAGGGCATAAGGTGGTATTTTGTAAAAGTGATCCGTTTTAAAAGTGTAGTTATAGTCCAATGTTCAAAACACTTGGTTCTCTATAACTGTAGCTCTGATGCCAATCTGTAACACCCCCAAAAATAATCACGTCAGCGGAAGACTTAAAAATGTCAGCGGAAGACTTTTTGGGTGTTACTTCGAGGATCTTTGTCACAATCATAGAAAACGACACAAAAGTGACGCTTTAAAGTTTAATTTATTCAAAATACCATATATTCGAGATATCAAGATGTTTCGTAGTTTAAACAACAAGTTTATTTGAAATGTATCAAAACATTTATTTTAGCCCATGCCGGGATACATGCCCACTCCGTGCCTTCAAGTTCCTTCTTGTTTAATTACCTGAGATAAAACACATGCTAAAAGTGTCAACACAAAGGTTGGTGAGTTCATAGAGTTTATAGTTTCGAATATCGATTTCTAAAATCAGAGAATTTATGATTTCACAGTAGTTATAATAACAGTTGATTATCAAATTAAAGTGTGAGTAAGTCCATAATATTCATAGCTTAAATCATTGATTTATCAAAATCAGAAAATAAGTGATTTCCTTATTAATTCAAAAAAATAGTCCGTTGGTTTGCCCTTCATCGGGAAAACACTCAAAATAGTAGTTTGTTTATAAATCCATTTAACACAAGTTTCGAGATTTGGGCCACGTTGTTGCGCCCATAACATAAACAATTTGTGGGGAACCGTTTTTAAACAGTTGAAACTGTATCCGAACAGTTTATAGAGAACCGTATTTAAACAGCTGAAACTGTATCCGAACAGTTTGCGGGGAACCGTATTTAAACAGTTGAAACTATATCCAAACAGTGTGTGGAGAACCGTATTTAAACAGTTGAAACCGTATTTAAACAGTTTGTTCCATAATTCCAAATATCGATAGTAAAATCTTTAAAAAGGTTGTTACACATGCATCTCTTCCAAAGAGTTTATAAAACAGTTAAACGATAGAAATTGTAGCTATGAACTTATAGTAATATGTAAATAGTTAACGAGTACTTATAAAAGTATAAAACAATAGTTAAGCATGTATCTCCCCCAAAAACGTTTATAAATCATTGTAAAACAAGTAAGAGTTGGGGGTATGACTCACATTCATGTCAGATAAGCACATAAAACCTTCAATAATCAAATCAGTTGTTTAAATCAATCAATCAGTTCTTAAACAAGCAATTCACAATTTCAATATAAACACTCAATAAGTTTAGTTAAAACGAGCATGTATTTTCTCCCAAATATAGTTATAAAAATAGTTTAAAAAGTAGGGGTCATGAACTCACCTTAGTAGCACAGTGGTAGTGGTAGTAACATAATCTCAATGATGCAAGGCAACGGCTTCACACACAACCTAAAAGATATGGTATGTTTTAGTTGATAATCTAAATCTCGTTTTATCGCGAATATTAGTTATTCAGTTTTGATTAAAACTCGTGTTCGTTTAAATGCTTGAAGTTCAAGAACAAAGTTATATATACATTTAACTTGTGAGTGTACTGATCGATGATCGATGTGCGATGGAAAATCATCAAGAATAAGTCGAAGTATGTAGACGATGTTTTATGATGTTAGTTTTAAAAGAAAAGAAATAAACGTATCGTTATATATATATATCGTTAAAATTAATTATAGTTACGCGAATATTCATATCGTATATATATAAGTTAAATTTTATAAGAGTTTTATACTAAATATGTGTATTTATATATAAAATATTAATATTATTTTTATAAAATAATATTACAGAAAATCCCTTCAAGTTTTACAATTGTTACCTTTTTAACCCTAACGACATAAATTTTACACTGTTAGTCCAAAGTTATATATATTTACATTTTATGTCCAAAAGTATCAATATTTACATTTATTACTTCTAAGTTTTAGTAATTACAGTTTATAACCCATAAATTCAGATTATTACAGTTTTGACCCTAAGTTTCCAAAATTTACACTTTTAGTCCCTTGATTAATAAAATTTGCAAATTTAGTCCAAATTTCACCAAATTAAAAGTTTAACATTTTTATTTTCTAAATAAGCTCGGAATATTCAGATTAGCTTATTTGCTTAAAATCCAAATTTTCCATTTAAATGGGCTCAGCGAGCCATTAAACTTGGCCCGTTAACATTTTAAGATCCAAAGGGTTAGGGGGAACACTAGACCTACCTTAGTCCATTATTTTAAGTTACAAAAACATTTCAAAAGAGTTTGTGTGATCAGCTTATTAAATAAGCTTAAAAACTGCTTATTGGACTTTAAGGCCCAATCGTTAATTATAAAGAGTTTTACAAAACAGATTTTGTACCAACAAAATGGCTTTTGAAAATAGCTTAAACGAGTTTGTTAGGTCGAACTAAACATTCATCCTAGTTGCTAGTAAGGTTTTCAATGAGTTCACGTTATAAAATAACTTGGTCATGTGTCGAAATTAGTATCTATGAGGCCAAAGTGTATGGTACAAACTCATTTCTGAAACAGTCTTATAGACTGTTAATATTCTAAGTCTTTGAAAATAATTCGAATGGTCAAGTCACTTCTAAACGTGGTCAAATAATGGGGTAAAAGTTATAATCATGGTCGAATAAATGTTGGTTCTATATGGTGGTATAATAGACATCTTGTAGGTGGAAAAATATATATATTTTGTTAATATATTTTATGAGAAAATCAATCAAAGCTCAAGGCTCTTAACAGTTACAAGTATATTTGAATATTACCAAAAATATTACCAAGTGTTTTCATAAAAACGAAAAGTGCCCAACTGACTTCTAAACATGTCAAATTAAGTTATATAAACGTTATCTTGAGATTCAAATCTTTGTGGCTTTCGATTGTTAGCATATTAGACATCTCAAATGTCAAATAAAATATGTGTGTTACATTTAATATTTGTGAATAATATGTGTCAAGTGTTAGCGCAAAACTGAAAATGATAAAACTTGTATATATTGAAAGAGATGAAAAATAGGTCTCACCTCACCTCAAAGGGTGGGTCAAAACACGAATAGGGATCGAGCTGGAACAAATGGTGATTGTGGTTCGATACATGACCCACCAAGGTTGCAAGAAGAGCAAAACGTGGTACTCTTGACTCCCTTCGACACCTCGTACAATGGGCAAAAGGTTCGTCCCAAATTAACTTGTAATCTTTACGTAAAATAGATTTGTGGTATGTTTGCGTGTGTGTTTTGTACTGAGGTCACAATGTAAGTTTTATAGGAGGTTGTAGAGTGTATGAACACTGCCAAGTTCACATGAGAATGGAGAGTTCGATTGAAAGATTTCATGTTGCCTCCTTTTCTACCCAATCGAAGCATTACAAAGTGAATAATGACAAAGAAGGTGTGAGACTTGTAACTGAATGTTCCTGATATTTCTGACAGTTTATGTGACGTTTAGTATTCGTCTTGTGGTGATTGGAGAGCATGGGAGGTGGTTTGGAAGCTTGGTGACACGTTTTCACAATGTTTATTAAAGTGAGTTTTGATGTTTACTTTGGACAGTTTTTAGGCTGTAAACGAGTGATTAAAGTAACGAGATTTATCATTCCCAATTCATTGTAACGTGGTGAATTGATAGGTACAAAGATATATAAGTGTCATGTGTCGAGATCAATAAATAACGAGGGTGTTTTGGAGTGTGTCGCGACAGGCAAAACAAAGAAAACCAAATAATACTCAGGGGCGTTTGGACTAGCCTGCCGGGCTGTTTTGATGGATCAGGCACAACACAGCAAAAAGAAAAGAAAGAAATTAACAGTGAGCCTGATTAGTAGCAGTTTGTGTTTTGCGTGGCCCATTGGGTCACGTGGGCCCAGTTTGTGAGTTTCGAGAGTCGGGTTACGGTCCAACAATATTAGTGAGTAATCTCGGGAATTTTCATAGGCTCCGAGATTATATAAATAGTGTACGTTAAATGAACGAAATGTATAGTTTTAATTATTAATAGTTTTAAATGTATTTATATATATATATATATATATATATATATATATATATATATATATATATTCGCGATATAAACTCTATCGAGGTTGTGTGTAAGCATCATTCCTGGGTAAATGGTCAATCACATATATCGTAGTGGTTCACATAATAGGTCATGCATAAATTAAAAAAAAAATTGTTCCCCATAAAAATGTTATTTAATTCACGTAATATCCTTTTTATTCAAGCGTGATATTTACTAATCGTATGGGAAAATTACGGGAGGTTACAAATCGACCTAGGGTTTCTCCCTCAAAGTTTCACACTGCAAGTTACACACAATGAATGAAAACTGCAAAACTATATATAGATTTTACAGCGTAACAACGTCAAGAAGGAAATTCTGACGCCGTCAACTCGCCGCCCATAATGAAATCGTGTTGCCTAGATCCACTTTTGACGCCGTCATGTGTAATTTTGTTCTGCGCCGTCACTAACATTTGGACCATGACGGCCTATGGTGACGCCGTCATGTCCCTAGTACAAAACTCCCTGGACTGTCACGGACTTTATCCACTTCCACCTATAGTATTACTCTTGACGCCGTCATTAAGAAACTTCTGACGCCGTCAGGTACTGTTCCCAGCAAGGAAAATTAAGACTTTGCTGTTTTCTTCACTTTTATGCTCCAAAAACGTCCAAAATGCTTCCTTTTCCATATTTCACTCTAAAAGTACCTAAAATGACAAAAGGAACGATTTAGGGAAATATTTGATCAAATAAATTCAAATCCGGGCTAAAATGACCCCCTTAAAATGGTTCATTTTTTGCCTCATCTGATGGCAATGGCACTTTTCGGATAAAAATAAATTGAGATTTTATCGAAGACAAAACCATACACTGACAATTGTATCTTCATTCATAGCACTTGTGCACAGCAACCAAAGAGAGATAAGTATTCAGCTTTTGTAGTAGATAATGCAGTGTGATTCTGCTTGTTTGAAGACCAGCTGATTAACTTTTCCCATGAATAATAATAATGCCCTGCACGAATTTCTCCAACCAATGTTCATTGATCTAATAAATCCCTCAACAAGTATGCATCCTTGGCATGAATCTATAGGACCGATGTCCAAATAGTAGATAAATCCCTCTAAGAGTATATTATTTCTTCCCCCAATAGGCAGCCTCTAAAGTACTTTTTCAAACAATTTGATAACCTGCATAATATTCATCTAGAATAGAAAACTAGTTCGAAACCGGAATATTTCGGATGCACAAGGCCATATGTACATGGTTCCTTTTAGATACTGAAAGATCCATTTTTACACCAGTAGTGTGCTTTTCTATTGGCCTTGATTGGTAACAGGTACACATGCGGATATCAAAATGAATAAGAAGCTTACTAGATGTAAGATACATGAGTGAACCAATCATGATACGGTAAATTGTAGCAATAACTGGTTTACCTTGTTTATCTTTATCTAGTTTAGGCTTGTGTAGCTTTGGTTTATGATAAGGCGAAAAGTGTACCGCTTTTGGGGGTCATTTAAGCCCGAATTTGTAATTATTTGATCAATTATTGCCCTAAATCATTCCTTTTGTCATTTTAGGTACTTTTGAGAAGAAATTTACAAAAGGAAGCATTTGGACATTTTTGGAGCGAAAAAGTGAAGAAAGCGACAAAGTCTCAAAATCCTTGCAGGGAACAGTACCTGACGGCGTCACGGAAATGCAAGTGACGGCGTCAAGAATGGCAAAAGAGGTGGATGTGGAAAATACACATGACGGCTAGAACATTTTCAAGGCTATTTGGCCTGACGGCATCACCAAGGCCGTCAGGGTCAAAATACATGTGACGGCCCAGAGTAATATTACACATGACGGCGTTAGAAGTGGATCTAGGCAATACGAATTTTATCTTGGCGGCGAGTTGACGGCGTCACAAGCTAAAACGTGATGCCGTCAAGGTGTAAAATCTATATATAGTTTTCTAATTTTCATTCATTAAGTGTGGAACTTTTGGAGAGCTTCTTTGTAAAAAACCCTAGATGAATTTTTTGTGATACTAAGGGTTTCAACCCTTGTTCCATCCATGTTCATTTGAAGATAAGTTTTCCAATAATCATATGATATGTCTATGTGTTGTGTGATTCTATCTTATGCTTTTCTTCTCTTTAACATACTAGGCTAGGTTTTTCTTGTGTTTGCTTAGATGGAATGAAACCTAGATGTTGATTATTTGTTGATAGTTTGTTTATAGTTGTTGTGGATGATTGTATTCGATGTTAGGCATAAGAAAACTGGCAGACTTCCAATTGGTAACTTGCTTGAATGTCTTAAGAAACATGATCGGAGGTGTACTAAGATTTATGGTTGTATTTCATGCATGAGCGAATTCTAGTTATCCCATGTTAGGAGCTTTTAGTCTGCTTGATATAGGAGTGAAGTAGGAGCTTATAGAGTTAAGGAATATCGTACACGGCCCTATGACTGATATTAAGGAATATAACCCGTCATCCATGCAATTGTAACAAGCTAATCAACTGGTAAAAGATATCTAGAGAGTAATGAAATCTAAGTAAATACATTTTCTCTTATTATTGTTTACACCCCAAGTTAGTTTTAGTTTATTTTATTTTATTTTGATTGCATCTTTAGTTAATTGGGTTAGTTGACTAGCAACTATTTCCGCCCACTCCTTCAAAACCCGAGATTTTACTTGCTTTCATAAAAATATAAAAATACAAAAAGAATCATCCTTCACCTTTAGACCTAGTTTAGTAGAATTTTTAATCCTAGCAAACACTATTCCTGAGTTGAACGATCAATCCCCTGGTAATTGTCACTATACTATACTACAACGAACAGGTACACTGCCTAGTGGGGATTGCAAGCTTCTCAAGATCCCTTGAGAGGTAAAACCTTTTGCGAGGGTGCAATTCCACGCATCAAGTTTTTGGTGCCGTAGCCCGGGGAATAGTTATTGTCTAGGTTAGAATTTCTTTTTATTAGGTCTACTTGCTAGATACCTTTCTAGTAAGATTTTTATTTTATTTTATAGGTTTTCTTTAGTTTATCTTTTCTTTGTGTGTTTGTTCATAAAATTCTCATAAATTATTTCGTTGGCCACTATGGAAAACGAGAATCCACCCCTTTCACCTAGTGAAGTTGCTTTGTTGCGAGAACAGATTGAGAGTGAGATTAGGGAAATTAGGGAACTTAATAGGTTGATTAATGTTGAGCTCGATCATGCATTTAGTGACCTAGCGACCGCCTTGTATTCGAATGAGGACCTAGGACCTATTGATTTAGAGATTGTTGCTGAGGATGTGGAGGAACTTAAGGAAGGGGAGATAGATCCAAAACAGGATGATTATTTCAATCTATATACCACTAAGGAGGAAACCGCTTATTATAATAATCTTGTTGATAATCATCGGCCTCCTGTTGTTAAAATTGACCCTAAGATTAAGAAAGGTAACCCTAAGAATGTTAAGATACCATGTATGATTGGGTATAAGTACGTTGATAATGCCTACATTGATTTCGAATCTCCAATCAACATCATGTCTTCAAGTGTTTATAATGATATAGTAAGAACAAGACTTGAACCTCGGAGGGACCTCAAATATCCCAGCGAAATTTGTAATTTTTTGGGAGAATTAAAGGTTTACATGTCTTTGTTGGGACTTTACTTATATCAATGATTTTATGATTGTTGAGGACTTGGCTAGTGTTATAGATTGTCTCTTATCTCATGTTGTATTAGGTAAGCCATTTGTTGAAGAGTCCAAATTAAAATACGATCGGATTGAGGGAATGGTCCAATTTTCTAGTGAAATTGATAGGATTACATATATGATGCCTAATAGAATGAAGGAACTTTGTTATGTACCTCGACTTGATATAGATAACATCGGTACTTTTGAGGACATTAATGAAGATGATAAGAAAAAGGGCATGGATTATGTGTGGGAAAAGAGGAGCCTTTACTATAAGAATTGCTTAACCCTAGGGCCAAAATATAAAATTGATAGAGAGATGGCTAAAAGGATTATAGGAGCAATTGAGAAAAATGGTCGACGTTTATAAAGGATATTTACAATCGAAGCCGGAATACAAAACAAAGATCGAGGATGAGCTAGAGACCGTGACCGATGACAAGGTCACGTAGTAGCCCATGACTTTGAGTCTAGCTACAAGACTCGTAAATAAAGAAAAGCGCTTCTTGGGAAGCAACCCATGTTTTATTTGTTTTAATTGTTTTGTTTGTTTGATTTTATTTGTTTCCGTATGCGTGTTTTATTTTTATTGATTGTGGATCATGGTTCAAAAAAATTGTGAAAATGCTTTATTTTGTTTTTAACTTCATCTTAATTACATATAAAGGTATTTTGCAAAAGCTAAGTGTAAGGGAAACTCAAATTTGTTTATAAGAACGAAATTGGACATGAACCACAACAATATTAAATGAACATGTGTATTAGTAATTGTTATAGTCAAATGCTTGTATCGAGTCATAATGATGTTTTGTAGGATTTTCCAGGAAGTAAGACATAAGTTTTTCTAGAAATTTTCCGGAAACTTAACATGAGATTTTTGCAGGAACATTCTTACGGCGTCAGGAGTTAAGACCTGACGGCGTCAGGTGCAAAAAGTTTCTGAAAATTTTTCGAGTTTTGTTTATACCGGAGTCTTAAAGTTTTTGTTGATTCTTTAGCTTTACAAACTCCAGGAAATCTGCAAACATTCATTCCAAAAGCATTATATCTTAATTTTGTTTTTATAGGATTTTTAGTATATATAGATTGCCGCCGATTTTACACGAGGTTTTCCTTGATTGTTTTGTCAGGTGTAACAGGTTACCTTGGACAAGAGGATGATTTACATTTCTGGAGGGAAGCTTTCAAAGTTCATTTTCTTGGAAGAAGATCTAACCTTGTTGACACACTATCCACACCGAACGAATCAAGAGAGTATTTATTTTCATTCCATTACTTTAATTTCTTTTACATCTTTTTATTGAACATTGGGGACAATGTTCAGCTTAAGTGTAAGGGGAAGGTAAATGATGATACTTTAGAGAATACAATTATGCTTGAGTTCATTTGTTTGATAGTAGGTGCGTAATAAAACTAAGAGAAATACTTGTTAGGGCAATTTTAGCGCCAAATTTAAAAGTTTTTACAACATTTAGGAGTGAAGCTTTAGCCTTAATGAGTGTCTCATGGATAGAAGTTGTATAACTAACACAAAAACCGTACCACTCATAAAATTTTCCAACCAAATATGTGAGGTTCGCCTTTAGATTTGTTAGGAAAAGCATTAATTATTAGTGCTTATGAGTGTACCGGTAGTATTTAGATTCTAGAACTTGTGTTAGTGATGCATCCCGAGACCGCTAGTGAGACTACATTCGTGTAGTAGGATTTACTACATGATAAGAGGCATTAGGATCACCCTTGTGTTAAACCCGTATCATAATTACCTTGACTAGTAAAGTCAATTAATTTTTCCCACACTTTTGCGTTGTACTCATTTTTAGTACACGATACCCCTAGTACACCCCTCCGAGCCTATCTTTTCGTTTCTAACTTTAAGCATTTTACTTAAAGATAGAATTTGTTAACATTCCTCCTAAATGTACACCCAAATCGCCTTAGCCTTCCGTGTATGCACTCATCTTTAGTGCATTATTGTTATTTGTTTAAACCCTTAGTTAATTATCTAATTGGTTACATGGTTGCTAAGTCAGGTCATATCTTGTACATATTGTTTTGGGACGATCGGGACTCATGGGTAAAGTACTTGTGTTATGGAGTAATGGGGAAGAACATCATATATTACCCTTGTATGTGCGTTAATCTTAAAAAGTACTCCAAGTGTTTTGATTATCTTAATTCGAGGCATTAGAATAGCAGGGTAAAAGTGTATGCACAAAAAAATAAAAAATAAAAAAAATTCGAAAAATTTAAGAAAAAAAGATATAGAAAAAGAAAAAGATAAAAACATACGGACTACCATCCCGTTTCATTCTATGTTTCTTTTATGTTTTTGTTATTTTTGATTTATTAGCTTAAGTCTAGTCGAGTCTTGGCTTAGCAACGCCATATTGTACATGTAATTAACCAAGATGATTAACTCGCCACCCGTAAATATTACCTTTATCCAACAAAACCGTGTTTACCATATCCCTACACCTCATGTTATAACCCATTAAAAGACCTCTTTGATAGTTTATCCTAGGTGCTTATGCCATGCGGTGGAGGTTTGATCCTTTCCCAAGCCTATGGTAATCTATTTGCTATGACAGGTAATGAGAGATGTTTTCCATTTCCTTATTGTGATATATATTTTATTACACCGGAGATATGTGAGTATCTAAACACTGTTTGTGAGGTGCTAGTGTATAACCTCCGTGCTTGTTTTGGGTTTTAAGTGGAACGATCATTTGTTGTAATTACTTTTATCTTAGTGTTAAATGATCTCTAACTTGTATTTTGATTAGAATAAAAGCGCATTTGCATGAGGACAAGCAAATCTCAAGTGTAAGGGTATTTGATAAGGCGCAAAGTGTACCGCTTTTGGGGGGTCATTTAATCCCGAATTCATAATTATTTGATCAATTATTGCCCTAAATCGTTCCTTTTATTATTTTAGTTACTTTCGAGAGGAAATTTACAAAAGGAAGCATTTTGGACGTTTTTGGAGCGAAAAAGTGAAGAAAACGACAAAGTCTCAAAATCCTTACTGGGAACAGTACCTGACAGCGTCAAGGAAATGCAAGTGACGATGTCAAGAATAGTAAAAGAGGTGGATGTGGAAAATACACATGACGGCCCAGAACATTTTCAAGGCTATTTAACATGACGGCATCACCTAGGCCGTCAGGGTCAAAATACATGTGACGGCCCAGAGTAATATTACACATGACGTCGTCAGAAGTGGATCTAGGTAATACGAATTTTATCTTGGCGGCGAGTTGACGGCGTCACAAGCTAAAACGTGACACCGTCAAGGTGTAAAATCTATATATATTTTTCTAATTTTCATTCATTAAGTGTGGAACTTTTGGAGAGCTTCTTTGTAAAAAACCCTAGATGAATTTTTTGTGATAATAAGGGTTTCAACCCTTGTTCCATCCATGTTCAATTGAAGATAAGTTTTCCAATAATCATACGATATGTCTATGTGTTGTGTGATTCGGTCTTATGCTTTTCTTCTCTTTAACATACTAGGCTAGGTTTTTCTTGTGTTTGCTTAGATGTAATGACACCTAGATGTTGATTATTGGTTGATGGTTTGTTTATACTTATTGTGGATGATTGTATTCGATGTTAGGCTTAAGAAAACTGGCAGACTTCCAATTGGTAACTTGCTTGAACGTCTTAAGAAACATGATCGGAGGTGTACTACGATTTATGGTTGTATTTAATGCATGAGCGTATTCTAGTTATCCCATGTTAAGAGCTTTTAGTCGGCTCGACATAGGAGTGAAGAAGAGTTAGGGAATCTCGTACACGGCCCTACGACTGATATTAAGGAATATAACCCGTCATCCATGCAATTGTAACAAGCTAATCAACAGGTAAAAGATATCTAGGGAGTAATGAAATCTAAGTAAACACATTTTCTCTTATTATTGTTTACACCATAAATTAGTTTTAGTTTATTTTATTTTATTTTATTTTGATTGCATTTTTAGTTAATTAGGTAAGTTGACTAGCAACTAATTCCGCCCACTCCTTCAAAACCCAAGATTTTACTTGCTTTCATAAAAATATAAAAAATACAAAAAGAATCATCCTTCACCTTTAGACCTAGTTTAGCAGATTTTACTTGTCACTATACTATGCCACAACGAACAGGTGCACTGCCTGGTGGGGATAGCAAGCTTCTCAAGATCCCTTGAGAGCTTAAACCTTTTGCGAGAGCGCAATTCCATGCATCAGTGTACCTACAGATTCAGATTGTTTCATTTTACAAAATTTCAAAAATTCCATCGTGTATTTGTTTAGGTAAATGAAGATACCACGAGGATTTTTGTTAATTTGTAGATCCAAAAAGAATTTTAATTCTTCCATCATGCTCATCCCAAATTTCTGTCATATGATATTTTCGAAGTTTTTGTAAAGTCTAGGATTTTTTGATCCAAAAATAATATCATCGATATAAATTTGGATTAGCATGATGTTGTCACCTTTTCTTTATATGAGCAAAGTTTGGAACGATTGAACCTTTGACGAATTTGTGTTTGAGCAGATATTCTGACAACACCTTGTACCATGCCCCTTGATGTTTGATTAATTCCATGAAGGGCATTGTTGTGGACATAAACGTCATCTGGGTTGTCTGGATCAGCAAAGCCTTCTGGTTGACTCACATACACCTCTTCCTCTAACTCCCCAATACAAAACGACCATTTTCACGTCCATTTGGTATATGGTGAAAGATTTTTGAGTTACATGAGCCAAAAATAAGTGTTGCTTCGATCCTTGCTATTAGTGCAATTGATTCATCAAAGTGAATTCCTTCTTCATGATTGTAACCTTTTGAAGCTAGACGAGCCTTGTTGCGGGTTACTTCCCCATCTTCATCATACTTGTTCTATAGAATCCGTTTCAATTGTAGAAACAGTGATCTGGTGTAGCACTTCTCGCTTGAACGGGTTGAGAAGGTTTTCCAATCCTTTGTTCCAAAGGCTGATCTTGAGTCAATCTTCTTCTTTGCGGATGTGGTTGGTACAACATATGCATGTTTCAAGGATTATCATATCATGTCTCAAAAGGTTCATCGACCTTGGCTTAGGGAGTCGCGAATGGATTAATGAACGGTTCTTCAGATGATGCAAGAGTAATTTCTTGATCATCAACATTCTGCTAGGAGGTTGGAGTGGTATTATTTGGTGAAAGTTCCTGTTGAATCTTTGTTGTTGGAGGGGTATCTAGTACCTGATCATCATCTTCATAAGTAGTTGTTGATGAACCGGACACTGGAGAAGAAATGTCTTCTTGATGATTAACTTCGATAATCGGAGTTTCAGCGGATATTGTTGACATCTTCATCCTATTTCCTCCACATGATTCATCATAGAAATTTTCAAACAAACCATCTAACTCTTCCTTTTGATTCCTATTAAGCATTGGTGTTGATGATTTCTCGTTTAGTACGAGTCCTGAACCATGTTGTACAGAAGTCATGAGATGATGAAAAATTGAGTTTGCTCCCCCTCAATTAGGCCATCCTATTTAAAGAGCTTCTTCAAAGACTTGTGAAGTTTCTGAATCGGCTCCCCCTCAAACTGACCATCCCCTTTTATAGATTCAGAACTTTAAGTTCATGATCCCGTTTGAGGGTCTTGATTTCAACTGTCTTCTTCTTCATCTGAATTAATCCAGTTTAACCGATCCAATGAAGTTCCTAATGATATACCAAGTTCTGATCAACCAACTACGGTATCTCACTATTCGTAACCGAGTAACTTCAAAACAGAGCGAACAACCATGGTTTCCATGTATTGTTGACTCACTACATGTACACATTTTTCTTTCTTGGAAACGTAAACCAGAACATAGAACAATATAAACCTATTCTCCCCCTCAAAGATAGCATACATGGTGTTTGCTATATTTGAGAGTTATCAGAAGCAGTATGTGTAGGACCTTAGATCTATCTTTATCACCTTAGATTATGATGTTAGAGAGAGGTAGAAGAACTAGAGAGAGAAAGTAGAGATAAGGTGGAGAGAACTATGTGTAAAATAAACCTTTGATTAACATGAACTCCTACCCTTCCTAACAAGCTTAGGAGGGTTTATATAGTTTTTACATTTGCCACCATGGGCTTTCTCTTGGGCCTTCTTTTGGGCCAAGCCATTTAGGCTTTTACATTAACATAATGGTCTAGCATTTACTAACTTACATGAACATATTTAACTAACTATTTGACTCAATAATGATCGTCAAATTTAATCCTAACAATCTCTCCCTAAGAGACGATCATTGAGATCTCTCTTTGATTACATAAATGATCAACACTTCTAATGCTAACAATCTCCTTCTAAGGGTGATCATTGAGATCTCGCTTTTGTGACCTTGACCTTTGATCTTTGAAGCTTGTTCTCTTTGAACTTTGAGTCTTGTTGTGTAATAGTTTTGCTAGTTCCTTTGTTCCAATCATGCTTTGTGATCTTTGAATAATGTCGATTAGTCGTTCTTGCCTTTGATCAACATCCTTACTCTGTTTTCTTTATGTCTTTTCCAACATGCTCATAATTTGTTTGACATTGAATCTTTGTGAAGTTCTCTTTTCTTTGACTTTAATCTTTGTTTCTTTAGTTTTTAGATTCTTCAACTTTGACTTAGAAATGTTCTGAACTTTGCTTTGCTTTGATCTTTGAAGAGAGCTTTGCAGGGTATGAGCGTGTGGATCTTTGAGTGATGGTAACGGTCTTTCTCCAAGGAACATTCATCAGTACCAGCATAAAACAATTAGCAATAAAATATCCGGTACTTACAGGTTCGGAATTAGAGATAGTCAACAGCATAGTGTGAAGACTCCTTCTAACCCTTACCAAGGCCATTCCCAAATCAGATACTCTTGAGAGAGCTTATGAGACCTACTAAGTAGATCAATGAATGGGTGAGTCACTAGGGATCACTCCACGACTGTAGACCATTTTAGGATATAGTAACCACCATAATATGTAAGGCAAGATCCGTAGATCTCATAAAAGACTCTTATAACTTGTGTCCTTTTTGGCGAATACAAGTGTAATCATAGGAATGTGTATCCTAAGAGATCTTTTGATGAATCTCATGGCTCTAGACTCGATAAGTGCACATTTAGTTTTCATATGTGGAGACTAAAGATGGGTCTCCTGCTCCAATATCAACCATCTCTATGAGATACGTTGATAGTTTACACCCGTTCCCTGTGAAAATAAAACAATCTCTTTTAAGAGAACTTGAGTGGTTAAGAAGGTTTAGTGCAGTGCGTCACTGGGTCCATGACGTCTTTATCTTCAATACTGGTGTCACCTTGGTAACAACCAGTAGCATATGAATTGAACCCGGTTTCTGCCCTAAGGTTGAACATTTCTTTTCACCCTTTTCTGCCCTAAGGTGTCACCTTAGTGCAGTGCGTTACTGGGTACATGACGGCTATTTCTTTTCACCCTTTTCTTTACTTTTCTTTTTAATTCTTCAACCCCTTCTTTCTCCTTTCATTCTTTACTCCTTTTTTCATATCATACCTAAGGACTTCTAATTCTAACTATTGGAATTGTGCTTGGGTAGATCCCTCCAGATCTGGCGGATTATAGGATGGTTTTTCCTAACCTTAGTCACCTTATATCTTCATGACTATCCGATTGTTGCCATAAAACCATTCATTTGAAAATCTCTCAAAGTGATCATGATTATTAAACATATTTGTTAACACTTCGAGAGTTTTTGTTTCCTTTGAAGGACTCCCCCTTCACATGTGCTCATGTGTTTTTTAAGAAATTTGTACATGCGGGAGGAGTTTGCACTTTTTGAATTGATCCACTTTCAGTGAACATGACCGATTCAAGACACGCTTCCATCACTAGTAAGACTAGCTTGAAATTATTACATGTCCTGGTCAAGTCCAAAGAAATTCTCTCGAGATGGTACTATCTACTTAAACAAGTCCTATTCGAGACACGCTTACATCACTGAATGGACTAGCTTGAAATTATTACCCGTCAAGGACAAGTCTTTTTGATTACTAGCATTTTAAGCTTCGTCAATTCATTGGTATGTTCTGAGTTGAGCTCTTCTGAGATTTAGTCACAATCTTTAAGCATTTTTTATCACATTTTAATCATGTCTTCTCCCCCTCAAATATCCATGGTATTTTTTATACCGATTGATTAAATCCTTTGAATTTGGATAGCTTATGGGGAGAAACAAATGTATGTTAATTCCGTATTAGTTTCCTTTAAGCACGATCTTTTTGGTAATCCCTCAAATATCCATGGTATTTTTGATACCGATTGATCCCGATTGATTATCACATTTATTACTCCCCCTAAAAAATAGAACATTTTGAGTAAATTTAAGCTTTTAAGGATTTGAGGGAGTAATATCTTGAGCTACATCGTGAAAAGTTTTGAAATCCTTTTGAAACATTTTTCAAAATTTTGCACAAAAAATTAAGAAGACTTTGATAAGCTTTTTGGTGAGAAGTCTTCTTATCTTTTAGGATTGTCGCACAGAAATGTACAACAGGGTCCATTCTTTAAAAATCGCGGGTTATACACTGTTATGTGTTCATAAACCATAATGTTTTTTTGTTAAGTGCCCGGAAAATCTTTAAACCTTTGTTTGATTAAGCACTTTCCTTTCTTTGAAGAACGAGTCCTTAGCTGAAATACTAAGAAGTCATAATGTCTTTGGATTGACACAACTTTGCTTTTAAGGCATTGTATGAAGTTCTCAAATCATTGTATTCTTTTTAAAGAGAAAGATGATCTGATGATGCCATTTTTTCAAGCAAAGAAGCATTTTCATTTTCAAGATGTTCAAAATATTTTTCATATTTGTCTGTTTCGATTGAAAAATCATTTTTGGCATCACCAAAATCCTTGGTTTGTTGTGCAATCGTCTTTTCCAATTCAACAATTTTCTTTTGAAGCACAGAATTTTCTTTTTCAAAAAGATGATTTGGTGCGATCAGAGAGTCTGATTTGTTTGAAATTTGATTCTGAACTCTTGACCGCTTGATTGAATCAAACAAGTTTTTGTAAGTCTATTTCAAATGCTCATTTTCTTTTTGTAATGATGCCACAACATGTTCCAACTCAATATTTTTTGTATCAAGTTCATCAAGATCAAACTTGATTTTGGTATCATCACAATTGTCTTCAAATATCTTTTCTTTTCCATTGAGCACCGATGTCAAAGAGTTTTCAGAATACATTTTCTCATTCTTTTCTTGTAGTTGTAGTTGGAAAGATATACTTTGTGCTTCATGTTTTGCAAGATGTTTCTCAAACTGAGCAGTTCTTTTTGACAGTTCTTCTTTGACATCAGTTGCTTCTTTTGAAAGCTCGGTGATTTTCCTTTTGAGATAAAGATATTCAGAATGCACATTTGATTTGTGAAAAATTCTTTTTGAATATCCAGAATTAAGCATTTTTCATCAAATTCGTCTTCAAGAGAATGAACGTACTTTAAATCTTCTCTCATTTCAGTGACAAGATATTTTGTAGGCAACATGTTGACAGTCTGAGTAGTCTGTCCCAATTTCGAAGTTTGTTTTCAAGATCGTTTGCTCGTTTCAAAAACTCTTGGTTTTCATTCTCAAGTTTTGTGTTAACAATCTCAAAATTTGAAGTGGTTTTCTGAAGCTTTGAATTTTCACTCTTTAGTTTACTATTCTCTTTTAAAAGCGCTTCAACCTTTCTGTTTTTAAGAATCATTTGGTCATCAAGTGCTTCTTCTTGTTTTAAAAGTGGTTTGACAGATTCTCCATTCATTTCAAACTTTTGAGCGTCAGATTTAAGATTTGAGATTTCAATTTCAAGTTCAACATTTCTTTTTTTTGCATTTTCAAAACATTTTTCCATTTCCTTAAATCTCTCAAGCTCTTTGTTCAAAAAGACATTCGCTTGCTTAGCTTCACGATTGTCGTTTTTGCACTTGTCAAGTTCATGTTTGAAATTATTGATTAATGAGGCAAATAAGGCACGATCTTGTTCATAAGAAGATCCATCCTGGGCAGGCTCACCTCTATTAGGATCCATATCTAGAGTAGCAAAAGTGATATTACTATCATTTTGTTCTACCACATATGTGTCACTAATAGACTCAGGATTCTCAGGATGTGTCGGATAATGAGCAAATACATTATCGAACACAACAACATTATCATTATTGTTTGAATGTTGTATCGCAACCAATATCTATATGTCAAATGAAGGTCTGATGTGATCATCCTCATTTTCCCAAACAGCTTCATTCCTGTATGTACAATCAGTATCTGAATCATAGCTTTGACTGTTGCTTTCAACCTGCTGTTCTGAAGATGTATCACTGCTCGTGAAAAACAAACTAACATCAGATGCCTCACCCTCATTGACCGATTCCTCATCTTTTTGAAAATCTTTGTTTGTCTCACTTTCAATTACCTATGTTTCCTTTTACTGCATCACTCTTTAAATAAGCTCACTTTCTTTTAACTGCATATGTTTTTCAATCTGCTCTCTTTCCTTGAACTGCATATCTTTTTCAATCTGCTCTCTTTCCCGTTTCAGCTTCTCAATTTCATTTAACTCAGCTTCCTCAGCATCAAGTATCTTTTCGAGTTCAACCATGTCATTGATGCATTTAGTTCTGAAGGTCGTATAGCTTACCCAAAATCTTTGGTAAAATGCATCGACAAACTCTGACTGGTTCATAATCCACGGATTAAATACACTCTGAAACTGAGTTTTGATTACTTTGAGAGCTTCCGTGCAATCACGCGTATGAAGTTCATCTTCATTAAGTAGCTTTTTAAATTGATTCAGGCTTTGGATGAGTTTTTCTTGGAAATGATGAAATTGGACTCTGATGTATTATTCAAATGCCTCATCATACCTTCGTTCATATCCTAATGTATTAATGACTTTCTCAACTTGTGACTTGAACACTTTAAACACTTTCTTCGAATCTCTCTCTTGGATTTGCACTTTCATTTCCATTGTTTAACGATGTGTGATAAAGTTGATCTTAGGATCTTTTAAGATAACAAAGGTTGTTGTTTGAAAATCGTATACGGTTGATCTTCGTGATTTCGTATATTCCCACCAAAAATTGAATTTGAAAATTTTCTCTCTCAAATTTTGAAAATCACTAGGCAATGCAATTCTAAGGTTAGCAGAAAAATTTGAGTTTTAAAAATCTTGACGCCAAATTTTACCGAAAAAAAATTTGAATTTTGGCCTAAAAATTTGAATTTTGGGTCAAAATTTTCAACGTTATACCAAAATTTGAATCTCGCGTAAAAATTTAACGTTTAATCTCCCCTTGAGAATAAATTTTACTCAAATTTTCTCGCCAAAAAACTCTTGGTTACTCGATATAATCCTTACTTGAAACAACCTTACTTACTCGATAGACAGGATGCCTTACTCGATAGAACAGCTACTCGATGGAAGTTAGGTGCTTACTTGATAAAGGTTGTGATTGAGCCTGAAGCAGTCAACTAAAGTCAACCACGGATGTGGTCAATATAATCAAACTCCTTAGGCTCAATCTCTGCGGAATACAGTGTTTCCCCGGGTCGTTATGTCCCAACGAGGTGTGATGGTATAAAAACGGGTTTGTGATCGGGTGAATTTGAATGGGAAGTAACCAGATAAAGATTTGGATTTGTTTTACACTACTGGAATGATTAGGAATAACACTATTAACAATTACGGGAAACAGATGTGTATAAACGTAAATCAAATTAAAATCAGACACGATTGTGTGCTGGAAAAAAGGTGAGTTTTAAGCAAATATAAACTACAGGGGGTGAAAATGAAACTTTTACAAACTTAATATTAAAAGAAAATTAAATTAAAAAGAAAAATATTTTTTGATTATTTTATTATTTATTATTAATTAAAACTATTTAATTACTTATTATTAATATTTAACTTATACTAAATATAATATAATGTTAAATTAAAACTAAGAAAATGAAAATTTATTTTTAAAAATTCTAAACTAACTTAAAAATAATATAAAAACTAAAAATATGTCTTTTTGTGTTTTTGTGATTTTAATATTAACTAATTACTAATTATATTAATTAAACTAATTAACAAATTTAAATTACTAATAATACTACAAATGACTTAGAAAATTAAGAAATATTTTATAGAACTAATTAACCATCACAGGAATCCTAAAAAAATATAAAAAGTTTATATTATGTAATTTTATACTATTTTACTAATTATTAAACTAAATATTAATTAATTACAAATTAAACTAATTAAATTATAAAAATTAGAATATAAAAAGTAAAAATTATGGAAAAATTCCTTAAAAAATTTATATTATATAAAAGCTAGGAAAAATATAAAAACTAGGTAGTGCTTAATAAAAACTAATTTTGCTATTTAATACTTAAATATTAATTAATAATTAATAAAACTAATATTAAAACTAATAAATACTAAACGACAATATAAAATTCTGGAAAAATTACAAAAAATACTTTAATATAATACAAAATTAAGAAAAATATAAAAATGCAGGTTACTTAATAAAAAGCTCAAAAGGGAAATTAAAAAGATAATTAATATTAAATAGAAACTATCACTTAATTTTAAATTGGTTTTTTTTTCTGGATTTTCTTTTGGAAACATATTTAACTACTAAAAATAGGAAACTTTTGTGAAGAAAACTTTTTTCTAGCTTAAAAATAAGCCAAATGGACAAAAAAAAACTTATACAGTTGACTTTTTGTTGACTTTTGAAGGATATGGACCTCTGTGGGGTCCACAGGGGTGGAAAATGGTTCAAATAAGCTACTTGTACTGGTATAAGCTAGAAACAACAAAATAAACCACTGAATAAGCCAATAAGCACAAAAAATAAGCACTTGGAACTTGGGTTCAACACAGATAATGGGACAGACAATAAGAGTGATTCTAGGTGGGTCCCTAGGGTTTAGGGTTTAGGGTTTAGGGTTTAGATGGAATAGAGAAAGGGCCAGGTAGGGGTTGAAAGGACCAAAGGGGGGCCTGTGGGACCCACTGAGGTGGCCTATAGGACCCACCAAAGTGGTAGCAGTGGGGTGGTTCAGCAGATGCACAGGGAGCAGCCCCTCCCTGCAGGTGTGTTTGGGGCTTGTTGGGGCCTACAAGAAAAATCACAAAAATACAAGGAAGATGGATTCCTAAAGTTGAGGTGGGAGTTTTTAACTCCTGAAAGTTTCAAGGCCTGAATCTAATCTTAAAAATCAAAACAATTCCTACAAGTTATGGATAATCTGCTAAGGGTCACTTTTGACTTTTTTAGATTTTGCACTAAGTTTGACTATGGTGAGTTTCTAATGATCACTACTGATTATTTAAGTTATACTAACCCTAGAATAAGCCAAATTAACCTACATACACTAGTTAAGAACTGAATTGAGGGTTTATGGATCTCAAAAACACTAACAGTTAGCTATTATGGTGATCAAAATGCTATTTTGACTTTTAACTGAATTGGTACTGGATTTATTGACTTAAATGTACTATTACAACCTATTGTAACATATATAAACTAAAAACAAGAGCAGGAACACACAGGATCACATAGATAACAACAAATCCAAACACTCCTTTATGTTAACTGATTATGTCATTTCACAACACAAGGAGACTTTGAGTGAGATTAACTATGCAGGATCATTCACTAATCTATTTTAACTATTTTTAAGTAAAAATCATGCATAAACCAAGACTCAAACTGTCTTATACTAAATGTACTAAGTTTGACAGTGAAATTGTAATAGAGAGCAAACATGATATATAATGAACAAGCTAGTTAAACAAAGCAATAAAATAACTAACATAGACCATAGGAACATAAAAACACAGAGATAAGTACTTATTACAAGGTGCTACAGTAATATACCAAATTATGAGAAAATGCTTACAAGTTGTTTTCAACTGAGAATTAAGTTACCAATGGACCAAACCATAACCTAATGCCTTCCACAAGGCTACTAAACCCAAGACCTTCCATATTTACCCCTGCTCCATTCTTCTTTCATGATCTTGAGTGATTTTTGAATTTCCATCTATTTTCTTTGGATTTTTGAAAATTTATGAGTTAATTACCTAAAAGTCCTCTGAGTGGTGTCTAAGCTTCAAAAAGCTTATAAGGGAAATGAATTTAGCTTATTTTAACATTGAACAACCACTTTGACTAACAATTAAGTTAAATTAAGATTTTTAAGTAAAAATTGCATAGGCTGAGATTAAACTGGAAACTTAAAATTGATGATGGAAATATCCTAAAAATACATTAAAATGAGTTACTACAACATCCTTTATCTAAAAATTACATTAGAAATTGAAATTACATTAAAACGTGTACCTAAAACTAAGCTACAGCTAATAATTTGTCTTTGCTGCCTCTTTCTTCTTTATAGGTGATTTGTTGGACTCGGTGGGTCCCACACATCATTTCCCATCAATAAAATGGACCTTAGGATCACTTAAAAGTAATATTGACCCTTTACTAGTTTTGGCGGGAAAAGAAGGATTGGGAAATTTGGCACTTAGCTTGTGTCTCATGTAAGATTTGGAGTTTTACTATTGATTTGAGGTGAGTAGGAGGGGGTGGAGTATGGAGTATAGTAGGGTGCAGGGTATGGGGAGGTCTGAGCATGGCAGGAACAAGTGGTGAGGGGGAAGGGTCGGTCAAAGCCAGGGTTGACCTGGGGTGATTATTTAAAACGAGAGGGAGTATATATTTGTGGGAGTGGGCTGGTAAGGTGATTGGGCCAGGGATGGTAGTGGGCTGGTGTGTTTGTTGGGTGGATTTGGATTTGGCTTATAATAAAAACAATGATCCATTTGGTTTAAACTATCACAAGGACCAATTTTTGCAAAATCTGAAAATGGAGGGGCTGAGTTTAGAGATTTTCCAAACTTGCTTCAAGGTTCATTTCTGCCACATTTCCATAATCCTAGGTCTATATATGTAATTTTCCACTTTTTGATCTCCAGGGACTAAAACTGCCAAATATTGAAACTTGAGGGACCAAAATGTAATTTCTTCAGACTTTCAATTCAAAGACCAAAATTGACACTTGTGACTTTCCAAGGACCAATAATGACTTTTCTTCCAAAAGTATTCCACTAGGGACCAAATCTGCCAAATGTGAAACTCTAGGGACTAAACTTGTAAATTCTCAAAACTTTTGAAATTTTTCACCAAAGGACTAAATATGACAACTTATGATTTCAAAAGGACCTTTGGTTACTTTTCTTTTAAAATAAGTGCTCAGGGACTATTTTTGCCAAATTTTGAAACTTGTGGGACTGAAACTGCCAATTATGCAAACTTTGTTCGTTTTTCATCTGTTTTTACTCATTTTGCTTCTGAAACTTATAAAATACAATTTTGGAATATTTTTAGTATTTTGATGCATTTTTGAGTGTTTTTAAATGTTTTTGCAGTTCAGATTGACTAAAAATGATGAGTATTCACACACTCATCAATCCCCCACATTAAACTATTGCTAGTCTCTAGCAATATAGAACCAAAAAATAACCTGTTTTGAAAATTTAATGGATTTGATGTCTCTTTACCAAAAGCCATTACTTCTGGAGTAGCCAAATGTTTCAGTTCAAGTAAGAACTATGATACACTGATAACCAAATGATTTTGAGCAAACCATCAGTGGTCAACGGATTTGATTTGTCATTACTAGAAGTCGTTTGCTTCTGGACTAGCCAACTCTTGATGCAGTTATTAGCATCTTGGTGAGCTAATTACCAATTATGGTTTTCCACAGCCTTTACCACAAGCCATAACTTTGCGGGCTAGTCAACTCTGTACTTTTTAGGATATGGTGAGTTGAATACCATACAATTTTGGGCAAATTGTCAGCAATAAACGGATTTGATATATCTTTACCAAGAGCCGTTTGCTCCTGGATTAGTCAGTCCTTATGTCGGTTAGACATGGTGGACTGATAACCATAAAAATTTTGAAATAAAGTGAAGAAATTTTAAAATTTTTGCAATAAAGTGAAAAAATTATAAAATTTTGGCCAAAAATGGGGGTACTAGAAGGTAAAATGTGATCAAATTCGGTAGAATTCCCCCCCCCCCCCCCCACGCTTAAAATTGAGTATTGTCCTCAATATTCAAAGTCTCAGCTAAATGTGGAAACACCATTTTTCACTTTATTTCTATACATAACTTTTTTTTTCTTTCTTTCTTTTTTTTTTTTGGTGAAACTTATATACATAGTAACAACAGCATAGGTAACTCCCCCACACTTAGGGTTAAAACCCCATATTCATGCCACTGTTTTTGTTTACCGAGTCGCTACCTTGACTCGACCCCGAATTCATTGGTTCTTGGGGAAGCAAGATGTGGAAGAAACAATCACCATCGGACTTTCATTCAAGATGTTTGGACAAACATTTGAAACACGTAAAAGTTCCACACCGATGAGATATACTGAGAGAGATCCTGGCTCAAAAGAATGATACATGGAAATGCCAGGGTCAACGATAGTGTCTTCATTCCAGAAGGAGTGAAGGATAGGAGAGGTCACGGGATAGGTGAAGAAGAGAAAGAAAGTCATGACAAACATCATGACTAACTCATCATCACCCACAGGAGAATTCATAGATTCATTATCATGAATCTCATCATTTAAGCTCGTTTGATCAAGACATATTGATGCGTGGGGATCGCACCAGGCTTTACCTCTCGAGGGATCTTGAGAAGCTTACAACCCCCACCAGGCAGTGTACCTGATCGATGTAGTATAGTATAATGACAAGTACCGGGGGATTGATCGTTTAGCTAGGAATAGTGTCGCTAGGATTAGAAAACCTAAAGACTAGGTCTAGAGATGAGTGATGACTCTTTTCGTATTTTTTATATTATATGAAAACAAATAAAAATCTCGGGTTTAAAGGAGTTGGGCGGAATTAGTTGCTAGTCAACTAACCCAATTACTAAGATGCAATCAAAATAAAATACTAAAAATGAAAATAAACTAAATTAAACTAGTGGTGTGAGCAATATATGGGAGAATTGTGTTTACTTAGATTTCACTACTCCCTAGATATCTTTTATATGTTAATTACTTGTTATAGTTGCGTGGATGACGGATTGTATTCCTTAATACCATTCATGGGGTGGCGTACTTACTTCCCCAATCCTATAAGCGCCTACTTCACTCCTATGTCGAGCCGGCTAAGAAGCTCCTAACATGGGATCATTAGAATTTGCTCATGCATTAAATACAACAAATAAAACCTAGTACACATCGGTTTATGTTTCCTAAGACGTTCAAGCACGTTACACAATGGAGATCTACCGGTTTTCTTAAGCCTAACATTGAAATCATTCATCCAATACAACTATAAACAAGTAATCAACACATAATTAACATCTAGGTTTCATTACATCTAAGCAAACACATGAAAGATCTAGCCTAGCATGTTGAAATCAAGACAAGCATAAGATATATTCAAACAACACATAGACATATTGAATGAATTAAGAGAAGACTTATCTCAATTGAACATGAAAGGTTTCAAGGGGTGAAAACCCTTGAAAATACTGTAGAAAATGACCTAGGGTTTTTAGGGTTCGGCCCTAGTATTCTCCACACAAGTTCCATTTTAATGAATGAAAAATAGAAAAGTATATATAGTTTTTCTGAGGTGACGGCAAAAAGAACAAATCTCTGACGCCGTCATCTCGCTGCCAAATAGTTTCCCGGACTGCCTAGATATGTGTTTGACGCCGTCATGTGTATCCCTTATGCAGGCCGTCACCATATTAACTCTTGACGCCCTTCTTGTGACGCCTTCAGGTTTTCACTGGGTCGTCACGGATTTTACTCTTGACGCCGTCAGGTTTTTCTTCTTGACGCCGTCAGGTACTGTTCTCAGCATGGAAAATTAAGTCTTTGCCGTTTTCTTCACTTTTATGCTCCAAAAACGTCCAAAATGCTTCATTTTTCAGAATTCACTCCCAAAGTACCTAAAATCACAAAAGGAACGATTTAGGGCAATATTTGATCAAATAAATTTAATTCCGGGCTTAAATGACCCCTGAGATTTGATCAAATAAATATTTGATCAACATTTTTCGCCTCATCATATACCTTTACACTTGAGATTTGCTTGTCCTCAAGCAAATGCGCTTTTATTCTAAACAAAATACAAGTTATGGGTCATTTAACACTAATATAAAAGTATGTACAACAAATAATCGTTCCACTAAAGACCAAAGACAAGCACGGAGGTCATATACTAGCACCTCACAAATAGTGTTTAGATACTCGCATCTCTCGGGTGTAATAAAGTAATATCACAATATGGATATGGGAAACATCTCTCACTACCTGTTATAGCAAAATAGATTACCATAGGCTTGGGAAAGGATCAAACCTCCACCACATGGCATAAGCACCTAGGATAAACTAGCAAAGAGGTCTTTTAAAGGGTTGTAACGTTAGGTGTAAGGATATGGAATACACGGTTTTGTTGGATATAGGCAGTCTTTACTGGTGGCGAGTTAACAATCTTGGTTAATTACATATACAATATGGCGTTGCTAAGCCAAGACTAGACTCGACTTCAGCTAATAAATGAAAAATAACAAAAACATAAAATGAACATAGAATGAAAAGGATGGTAGTCCGTATCTTTTTTTTTTTTTTTTTTTTTTTGCATACACTCTTACCCTACCATCCAAAATAACACATCATAGGGAATGAACATTCCCCTTACACTTGAATTTTTACATACTTTACAATAAACTAATCTAATGACTCGAAATAAGAAAATCAAAACACTTGGAGTACTTTTAAGATTAACGTACATATGGGGGTAATAAATGATGTTCTTTCCCATTACTCCATAAAATAAGCACTTTACACATGAGTCCTAATCGTCCCAAAACAATATGTACAAGGATATGACTCGACTTAGCAACCATGTAATCAATTAGATAATTAACTTAGGGTTTAATAAATAACAATAATGCACTAAAGATGAGTGCATACACGGAAGGCTAAGGCGATTTGGTTGTACATTTAAGTGAGGCGTAACAAATTCTTCCTTTAAGTAAAATGCTTAAAGTTTGAAACGAAAAGATAGGCTCGGAGGGGTGTACTAGGGGTTTCATGTACTAAAAATGAGTACAACGCTAAGGGTGTGGGAAAAATTAATTGACTTTACTAGCCAAGTAATATGACTTAAATGGTCAAGTAATTATGATACGGGTTTAACACAAGGGTGATCCTAATGCCTCTTATCATGTAGTAAATCCTACTACACGAATGTAGTCTCACTAGCGGTCTCGGGATGCATCTCTAACGCAAGTTCTAGAATCTAAATGCTACCGGTACACTCATAAGCACTAATAGTAAATGCTTTTCCTATCAAATCTAAAGGCGAACCTCACATATTTGGGTGGAAATTTTTTTTGAATAGTACAGTTTTCTGCTAGTCATACAATCTCCTATCCATGAGACGCTTGCTATGGCTAAAGTCTCACTCCTAAATGTTGTAAAAAATTTTAAATTTGGCGCTAAAATTGCACTAACAAGTATTTCTCATAGTTTTACTACACATCTACCATCAAACAAACAAACTGAAACGAAAGTGTTTCCTATGAGGTATCATCATTTTACCCTCCCCTTACACTTAGGATGAACATTGTCCCCAATGTTCGAGTAAAGAATGTAAAAGTGAAATAAGTAAAAAGAATGAAATCAAATACTCCCCTGATTCGCTCGGTATAGATAATAAGGTAGCAAGGTTAGATCTTCCTCCAAGAAAATGAATAATCAAAGCTTCCCTTCCAGAAATATAAATAATCCTCTTGTCATATATAACCTGTTAAACCTGAGAAAACAGACAAGGCAACCTCGCGTAAAATCGGCGGCAATCTATATATGCTAACAATTCCTAGAAAACAATATAAGATATAATGCTTGTGGAATGATGTTTGTAGATTTCCTGGAGATTATAAAACTAATGATACAACAAAAACTTTAAGACTCCGTTAGAAAAACAAAACTGGTAAAATTTCCAGATTTTTACACGTGACGCCATCAAGAGTAAAACTCATGACGCCGTCAGATTCGACCTGCAGAAATTCTTATGTTAAGTTTCCGGAAAATTTTTGGAAAAACTTCGTCCTACTTCATGGAAAATCCTACAAAACATCATTATGCCTCGATACAAGCACTTGACTCTAACAAATACGAATATACATGTTCACTTAATATTATGGAGAATCATGATCGGCTTTGTTTCTTAAAAACAAATTTGGGGTTTCCCCTTACACTTATCTTTTGCAAAATACCTTTGGATGAAGTTAAGACTAAGCCAAACAACAAGGTAAAGTATTTTCACCATTTTTTTTGAAACAAGATCTACCAATAATAAAAAAAAAAAGCATGCATACGGAAGCAAATAACAAACAAACAAAATTAAAAATCACACAAAGCATGGGTTGCCTCCCACGAAGCGCTTTTCTTTATTTACGAGTCTTGTAGCTAGACTCAAGGCCATGGGTTACTATGTGACCTCATCATCAAACGTTACATCCTCCTCACTAATCATTTCATTATTATTTTCTTGATAATGTTTTACACGTTGTATGTTGACAGTAAATTCTCTACCTTCATCGTCTAATAACACAACGGCTCCAGTTTTAGAGGAACTTTTTACCGTAAATGGTCCATATCATCTAGACTTGAGTTTCCCTGGAAATAATCTTAACCGAGAGTTGTACAATAGGACTTTGTCCCCTTCTGAAAATTCCTTGGGTTTCTTAATTCTATGGTCATGCCATCTTTTTGCCCTCTCTTTATATGTAATGGAGGACTCATAGGCTTCTAATCTAAGCTCATCAAGCTCGTGTAATTGCAAGAATCTATTGGTTCCGGCAATTATATAATCTAAATTACATGCCTTAAGCGCCCAATAAGCCTTATGTTCTAATTCTACAGGCAATTGACATGCCTTACCATACACCATGCGAAACGGGGTCGTTCTAATAGGTGTCTTGTAGGCGGTTCGGAATGCCCATAAGGCCTCGTCGAGTTTAAATGACCAGTCTTTTCTATTCTGACTAACCATTTTTTCTAGTATTCTTAATAGCCCTATTTGTATTTTCTATCTGGCCATTGGTATGTAGATGATAGGCGGTGGAAAATCGATGGGACACCCCTTACCTCTTCATGACCTTTTCCATTTGCGCATTGCAAAAGTGGGTTCCCCTATCACTGATGAGGGCTTTAGGAATCCCGAATCTAGCGAAAAGCTTTTTCAGGAAATGAATAACCACCCTGGCATCGTTGGTCCAAAGGGCTTGTGCCTCTACCCATTTTGAAACATAATCGATGGCAACTAAAATGTATTCATTCCTTCCTTAAGATGGAAAGGGTCCCATGAAGTCAATTCCCCAGACATCGAAAACCATACATATTTGTATAAAATTCTGAGGTGCTTCATCCCTGCGTGATATGTTCCCGGCCCGTTGACATGCATCGCATGCGTGTACCATTTCTTTGACATCACGGAAAATTGTAGGCCAATAGAATCCCACGTCGAAAATCTTTTGGGCGGTGGTGCTTATCCCATGATGGCCTCCAGAGGGACCAGAGTGACATTCCCTCATAATCTTTACTACCTCGCTCTCCGAAACACAACGTCTGATTATTTGGTCAGGACACCTTCGAAATAAAAATGGTTCATCCAGAAGTAGTATTTTAACTGAGAAAATAACATTTTCCTTTCGTATCTAGTCAGGTGTTCTGGAACGACTCTGCTTGCGAGATAGTTGGCAAAATCGGCGTACCAAGGCTCCGAATCAGTTATTGACATGATTTGTTCGTCTGGAAATGAATCCCAAATCTCACTTCTATCATGCTCATCCGTGGGATTTTCAAGATGAGATAGATGATCTGCGGCCAGATTTTCTGCCCCCTCTTATCACAAATCTCAACATCAAATTCTTGTAACAACAAGATCCACCGAATTAGTCGTGGCTTAGCATCTTGCTTGACAAAAAGATATCGAAGAGCCGAGTGATCAGTGAAAACGATTGTCTTTGAAAGGACATGATATTGCCGGAATTTGTCGAATGTGAACACCATGGCTAACAGTTCTTTTTCGGTGGTAGAGTAATTCTCTTGAGCGGGATTCATGGTTTTGCTAGCGTAGTAAATAGGTTGGAATAGCTTGTCACGCCGTTGGCCTAATACAGCCCCTACAGTGAAATCGCTAGTATCGCACATGATTTCAAACGGTAACTCCCAGTTGGGTGTAATCATGATTGGAGCTTGTGTGAGCTCCTTTTTTAAGAGATCAAATGCATCCTTGCATTCTTGGGAGAAATCGAAATGAGCATCCTTGATTAGCAATTGAGTCATTGGCCGAGCTATTCTGGAGAAGTCTTTGATGAATCTCCGATAAAACCCGGCGTGCCCCAAGAAGCTGTGTATTGCTTTAACAGTCGTGGGATATGGTAACTTAGATATAGCTTCAACTTTAGCTTGGTCCACCTCTATCCCATTACAAGAGATCTTATGTCCTAACACAATCCTTTCTTTCACCATGAAATGACACTTTTCCCAGTTTAACACCAAGTTGGTTTCCTCACAGCATTTAAGCATTTTTTCTAGATTAGCAAGACAGTGGTCAAAGGAGTTTCCGAAGACCGAAAAGTCATCCATGAAAACTTCCATGTTGTCTTCCATAAGTTCGTGAAAGATTGCAGTCATGCATTGCTGAAAAGTGGTGGGGGCATTACACAGCCCAAAAGGCATTCTTTTGTAGGCGAACGTTCCATAAGGGCAAGTAAACGTTGTCTTTTCTTGGTCCTCAGGTGCTATAGGAATTTGAAAATATCCCGAGAATCCATCCAAGAAACAATAGTACTCGTGCCCAGACAATCTCTCTAACATTTGGTCAATGAATGGTAAGGGAAAGTGATCTTTCCTTGTGGCATCATTGAGCTTTCTATAATCGATGCATACCCGCCATCCAGTAACCGTTCTTTGAGGTACCATCTCACCCTTGTCGTTCTTAACTACAATCATTCAACCCTTCTTAGGTACAACCTGTACAGGACTAACCCACGGGCTGTCCGAGATTGGGTAGATCAATCCTGCATCCAGAAGTTTGATGACTTCTTTCTTTACAACTTCCTTAATGTTGGGGTTCACCCACCTCTGGGGTTGCACGGTAGGTTTATAATCTTCTTCCATGAGAATCTTATGCATGCAAAAAGTTGAGTAAATCCCCTTAATGTCGGCTGCACTCCACGCAAGCACTCACTTATATTTCTTTAGGACCTCTAAGAGTTTACCTTTTTGTTCATGTTCGAGGGAGGAGTTTATGATTACCGGTAGTTGGTCCTCTCCCTGAAGGAAGGCGTACTCTATATGGTTAGGAAGTTCCTTAAGATCTAGCTCAGGGGGTTTGATAATAGAAGGCTTAAGCTTGTTTTCGGGTTTTTGGAGCTCGAGATGCTCCATGGCCTCTTGCCTAGGGTAGAAGGAGACTGCACCAACATCCTCCATCTTTTCCACCTCCAACAAGGGAAGAAAACTCTCATCCCGTAACCAGCCTTCGTCGATCTGTTCATCAACACAGTCATCAATGACATCCGTGAGTTCATCGACCTCTCCAAAGAAATAGAGCCGGTTAGCTGCTTCGAGAGAGAGATCCACAGTGTCCTTAATGTCGAAGGTTAAGCTATCGGTTCCTACTCGTAAGGTTAACTTACCGTCATGAACATCATTGACTGCACAAGCGGTAGCAAGAAATGGTATCCCTAAGATGATGGGTACCAAGTCATCCTCCTCCATCACTAAGATTACGAAGTCGACCGGGAATTTGAATTTCCCAATCTTGACTAGCACATTCTCGCATATCCCTAAGGGGTATTTGACTGATCTATCGGCTAGTTGGATGTTCATATGGGTAGGCTTCATTCCAGAGTATCCTAGTTTAAGGAACATAGAGTGAGGCATGAGGTTGATACTCGCCCCCAAATTGGCAAGAGCATTCTTCATTGATAGAGATCCTATGGAGCAAGGCAAGGTGAAGCTGCCTGGATCGTCTCCTTCCTTGTTAGCCCTCGATGGGTCACCACCGAACATTCTTCCCCCAGGGTCACAAGACCCTCAAGTTTCTTTCGGTTGTCGAGTAATTTTATAAAGTATGCGCTGTACTTCGGCATGTGATAACAGGCATGAAGGAGGGGTATGGTGACTACTGAGTCTGTTAGATATGACAAGAATCTCTTATTATCATTCTCAGTTTTCTGGTTTTTTAGTCGGGATGGGAATTGGATCCTCACAGGTTGGTTAGGTGGGGTTGATGGGGAGGGGATCACCAAGGGAGGTTGTTCGGGAGCTTTGCTGCTCACATCCCCTTCCTCTTTGCGAGGCTTGTTTGGATCGGGGGTGATAGGGTGCGAGCTCGGGTAAGGGGGTCCTTGGTTGTTGTTCCAAATCGAGTGGTTATCGCCAGCATGGGGTCTTTTTGGCTTACTGACGGCATTTCAAGGTTATTAAGGGTGGAGTTAAGCTTGTTGAACCATTCTCCAATGTCATTCTGCTGCTCATCGACATGTTCATCAAGACCTTTTAATTGTAAGCCTTTTTCTTGAGTGAAGTGACCAAGGTCATCTACAAAAGTGCTCCTGATTTTGAATTCAGGACCTTCCTCTCCTTCTTTTCTTTTTACCAGATTTCCCCAGAGGGTGTAATCGTCGTTTTGGTAAAAAGGTAAAAGGGAGGGATCAGCAAAGACGTCACCTCCTGACAAGCATGCATGTTCAATCGTGGTTTCTCCTCCACATTCTTCTAGCTCATGCGGGCCCCCACAGTAGTCGCAGATCAAGTAAGGATTTGAAAGTTGTTTAGGAAACTGCGACCCAGCTAGGTATTCCATTCTTTTGTGAATTTTTCTTAACCGATCTGAAGATGCTGAAGTGATTTCAGACACGCTGACAATCGACTCAGGTTCATCCCAAGTGTCATCCTGGTCTTGAGCATATTCCTGAATCCTATCCCATCCTTCCTCGGCACTAAGATTGGCTAATCTCCCTTTTCTAGAATTATTGATTCCATTCCGATCATTTGAGGAGACATTGTCGTAGAAGATTTGGACCAAAAGCCAAAGTTCGATGCCATGATGGGGAACTTGTCTTATTAAATCCTTGAATCTAATCCACGATTTATGGAAGGGTTCGTCCTTCCCTTTTCGGAAGTGGAGGATCCTATCTCTAAACACTAAAGTTTTCCCAGGTGGAAAGAACTTCTCATAGAACTTGGATATGAGTTGTTCACATGTGAAAATAGATTAGTGAGGGTGAAAGGGAAGAATCGTAATCGGGACGTGTCTCTAGTAGCCCCATCCGTATGGAGGTGTCTAATATTTTCAAAAAGTCCTTAATGTGTTGGGTCGGGTCATCATCATCTAACCCACAAAACTTGCACACACTTTGGACAAGCCAAACATCGGTCGCATGCAAGACCTCATTGGTGTGATCGTTTGGGTAGACAATGGGGTTTGAGAAGCCACGAGGGTTTGGGAGGAGTAGTCCTTAAGGCGCTTAGGAGTGGGAGTTGCGGGGGTACTCATCTTGTTGTTGGATTGGGAGTAGGGGTTGTAAGGTGATTTTCCGAATTTTCTTCAGAAAGGGGTGCATCAAAATCAATGGATATGCTAGATGGTTCAGGTGTTGAGTGAGATCGTCTTAGCCTACGTATTTCTCTATCGGGTTCTGCATAAGGCAAGACAAGGTCTCTAGCGGAACTACGACTCCTAGTGATCCTAAGGTTAGAGAATTCGTCGGTTGCCATGATGGCGGATGGTAAAAGTCACGAACAAAAACACGAAGCAATAAAATAGACTAAAGAGAACCTAAAAATAAAAATAAAATCCTACTAAAAAGGAATCTAGCAAGTAGACATAATAAAAAGAGATTCTAACCTAGACAATAACTATTCCCCGGCAACGGTGCCAAAAACTTGATGCGTGGGGATCGCACCAGGCTTTACCTCTCGAGGGATCTCAAGAAGCTTACAACCCCCACCAGGCAGTGTACCTGATCGATGTAGTATAGTATAATGACAAGTACCGGGGGATTGATCGTTCAACTAGGAATAGTGTCGCTAGGATTAGAAAACCTAAAGACTAGGTCTAGAGATGAGGGGTGATTCTTTTTATATTTTTTATATTTTATGAAAATAAATAAAAATCTCGGGTTTGAAGGAGTTGGGCGGAATTAGTTGCTAGTCAACTAACCCAACTACTAAGATGCAATCAAAATAAAATACTAACAATGAAAATAAACTAAATTAAACTAGTGGTGTGAGCAATATATGGGAGAATTGTGTTTACTTAGATTTCACTACTCCCTATATATCTTTTACATGTTAATAACTTGTTACAGTTGCGTGGATGACGGATTATATTCCTTAATACCATTCATGGGGTGGCGTACTTACCTCCCCAATCCTATAAGCGCCTACTTCACTCCTATGTCGAGCCGGCTAAGAAGCTCCTAACATGGGATCATTAGAAATTCTTATGCATTAAATACAACCAATAAAACCTAGTACACATCGGTTCATGTTTCCTAAGACGTTCAAGCACGTTACACAATGGAGATCTGCCAGTTTTCTTAAGCCTAACATTGAAATCATTCATCCAATACAACTATAAACAAGTAATCAACACATAATTAACATCTAGGTTTCATTACATCTAAGCAAACACATGAAAGATCTAGCCTAGCATGTTGAAATCAAGACAAGCATAAGATATATTCAAACAACACATAGACATATTGAATTAATTAAGAGAAGACTTATCTCAATTGAACATGAAAGGTTTCAAGGGGTGAAAACCCTTGAAAATACAGTAAAAAACGACCTAGGGTTTTTAGGGTTTGGCCCTAGTATTCTCCACACAAGTTCCTTTTTAATGAATGAAAAATAGAAAAGTATATATAGTTTTTCTGAGGTGACGGTGTCAAGAACAAATCTCTGACGCCGTCATCTCGCCGCCAAATAGTTTCTCGGAATGCCTAGATCTGGGTTTGACGCCGTCATGTGGATCCCTTATGCAGGCCGTCACCATATTAACTCTTGACGCCCTTCTTGTGATGCCTTCAGGTTTTCACTAGGTCGTCACGGATTTTACTCTTGACGCCGTCAGGTTTTTCTTCTTGACGCCGTCAGGTACTCTTCTCAGCATGGAAAATTAAGTCTTTGCCGTTTTCTTCACTTTTATGCTCCAAAAATGTCCAAAATGCTTCCTTTTCCAGAATTCACTCCCAAACTACCTAAAATCACTAAAGGAACGATTTAGGGCAATATTTGATCAAATAAATTCAATTCCGGGCTTAAATGACCCCTTAAAAGTGGTTCATTTTTGGGCTCATAACATATCCCGGGTGTGTGATGATCAAACTGGAAGTTATCATACTCCGGTGGAGATATAATATGAGTGAGTTCACCAGAGAACTCCTCATGAAGAGAATCAATTATCAAAAGGAAACGCCAAGGAAGTTTTGGCGCCAAAATCTTTAAACATCTAGGATTGCTTCTATCTCATCCTAGGGTCAAGAAAGAAGCTGGGAAAGAGACAAGGAGCCTAAGGAAACCCTAATTGGAGCTATAAATTGAAGCTGGGAGGCAGAAGAAAGAGTGAGAATTTTTTAGTTTTAATTTAATTTTTCAAGCATTGTAATTTCAATTTTAAATCAAAGTCTCAGTTGTAATATGACTCTTTCATTATTAATATAAGTGTTATTTCAGAAATTCAAGTTTCAATTCCATTTTCAGTTTCATCAAACAATAAATATATAAAAAATATATATACAGATAATAAAAAAATATATATAAAAAGGAAGACAAAGCATGGAGCAGGGTGTATATGGGATGGCCCTAGGTTAGTGAATCCATGGGGATTCAATAGGATGGTAACATTGGTCCTTGGTTCATTTGGTTAAGCTTGGAAGCACACTGTGAGCCCATTTCCACATTTCTATTATATTTTAGCTTTTCATATTGCTTATTTGAGCTTCTGTGTTCTTATTAGTTGTTATTAAACCTATTTTTGATATTAAATTAGGTTGTGGTTTTAAAAGTCTCTTTGTGTGAAATTTCCTATCTTGGCTGTCTAATTAGCATAAGTAGCAATCCTTAGTATTTGTAGTTTAATCCATTGTTTCTGTGCTCATTTTAGTTTATTTAATCATATTAAGACTTTAGAAATCAGTTTCATGGCTTGAATCATCCACTTGTTACAAAAATCACTCCATGACAGTTCCATATGGGGTGTTTGGTTTAGCTGGAATCTATGAGACCTAGTCATTTTCTTGAGTTGTTTTCTATTTAAACATGTTAGAATAGACCACAAAAGAACATTCAAAGTCTAAAAGTAAGACCTCAATTGCAAGAAAGTCAAAATCTCTGTCAAGGTATCCACACAGTTAACTATTGTGGATTTGTGAAATCAAATCAAACTTTTTGTGTTGTAAACTTGTTAAACTCACTTAGCTTAACCTCATTTAGTGATAATCAATCAATTTCAGTTAATAGATTTCAACCAAAGTTAACCTAAGTCAACCCATTGCAAAAAGATAAAAAGTCAAAAGTGCCATATAGCTCAGAATCCCACTTTTTGGGACATTTCTCATGATTTTTGTGGTTTGAATTGAGGTTTGAAATTTGTTGTGTGTGTAGCATCCCACCTAAATTACAAGGATTTATGCTCAGCTTATTTTCAAGGTTTTTTTAGAAGCTTGTGCAGCTAGCTTTTTTAGGCTGCAGGGATTGTTACCTCCCCTGCACCTGGCCCTTTGCCACTTTTCTTTGACTCTCTGAGTCTGACTCAGTGGACCCACCCCTAGCCCTTGGGCTTTTTGGAGAGCTTATCAGCTCATTAGTCTAGATCTTAGCTTATCTGTGACCCTAGCTTATTGTACCTTTGCTTATTTGGGTCTTGTTTGAGTGACCTGTCCAAAGCCTTGAACTGACCACTCAGCCCTTGTGACCAGTTTGCTACACTCACCCAAGGTTCAATAATAAGCAATAAGCTAAGCTTATTGGCTTATTTTAATACTGACCTGGCCACCTTGACAGGTCAAGTTCCCATTTGGACCCCCTTTCATCTCTGTGGACCCCACAGAGGTCCAAAGGGACCTTATTTGGCCTGCTTTGTATATGGTTTTTGCCTAGTGCTTATTTGATAATTACAGCTTATTCTTGGGCTTATTCTGGATTGTTTTGCTTATTTCAAGTTGCCTGACATCTTTTTGTAGCTTATTTGAACTTTAGACATCATTTGGTAGCTATTTCAAGTTCCACCAAATCCTAATAAGCTTAAAGCTTAACTGCCAAACCAATAAGCTCTCCATTGTGCTTATTTCTGAGTCTCAGCAAAAGTCCCTTTGTAAAAGTTGTTCATTTAGAGTAATTAATTAAAGTTGTAAAAGAAAATTAAGAAAAACACAAAAATTAAGAAAGTGATAACTTCTATTTAAGCCATTTGGCTTATTTTTCTGCTTATTTATAAGCACTTCTCATTTTTAAATTTTTCTCAGGGTCCTTTTTAGTTAAAATAATTTTAGGATTTTTTTTCAGATTTTTCCTTGGTCATTTAGTATTTTTCATAATTTATTTTAGTTTAAATCAATTAAATAATTAGTTTTAATTAATATTAAATAATTAAAAAGTAGAAAAATTAGGTTTTCTATTTTAAAATTAGTTTTATAATATTTTATATTTTTCTAAATTTAATTTTCATTATTCTAGTTAATTTTCATAATTAAGTAATAATTAGTGTAATTTATTTAATTAAAAAGTAATTAATAAATAGTAATTAATTAATAGTAATTAATTAAATAGTATAAAAATTATTTTTCTTTTTCTAAAAATTTTCTTATATCATTAGGATTGTAAAAATATAATTTTCACGTTCGTAGGACTTTATTTGCTCTCGTTTCAAATTTTATTTTGCGCGTTCGCGTTTATTTTGAATTCAAACGCGCGTTTTTAGGTTAACTTACTTTTCTAAGTTATCTGTTCATCAGTAATTATTCCAATAGTGTTTCTAAGCCATTCTCAATCATAATCTCGTAGTTTAATCATAATAATCAAATTCCTTATACTCCTGTTAAATCACCCGATCACTTTAAACGTTTTTTAATACAATTGCTTACCTCGCTGGGACATAACGACCCGGGAATACACTGTACTCTTTGGTTAGTTGGTTTTAGACGTTTGACTTGGTTGACCATCACCTGGTAAACTTAGTTGACCATTTGGGACCAATCAGGCGTCACGTGTAAAAATCTGGAAATTTTACCGGTTTGTTTTTCTGACGGAGTCTTAAAGTTTTTGTTGAATTATTAAGTTTTATAATCTCCAGAAAATCTGCAAACTTCATTCCACAAGCATTATTTCTTATTTTGTTTTCTAGGATTTAATAACATATGTAGATTGCCGCCGATTTGATGCAAGGTTGCCTTGTCTGTTTTCTCAGGTTTTATAGGTTATGTATGACAAGAAGATGATTTATTTTTCTAGAAGGGAAGCTTTGATTGTTCGTTTTCTTGGAGGAGGATCTAACCTGGCCACCTTATTATCCATACCGAGTGAATCAGGGGAGTATTTGATTTCATTCTTTTTACTTTTTTTCTTTTACATTCTTTACTTGAACATTGGGGACAATGTTCATCCTAAGTGTAAGGGGAGGGTAAAATGATTATACCTTACAGATACACTTTCGCTTGAGTTTGTTTGTTTGATAGTAGAGGTGTAATAAAACTATGATAAATACTTGTTAGTGTAATTTTAGCGCCAAATTTAAAATTTTTTACAACATTTAGGAGTGAAACTTTAGCCATAGCAAGCGTCTCATGGATAGGAGATTGTATGACTAGCACAAAACCGTACCATTCAGAAAAATTTTCAACCCAAATATGTGAGGTTCGCCCTTAGATTTGATAGGAAAAGCATTTACTATTAGTGCTTATGAGTGTACCGGTAGCATTTAGATTCTAGAACTTTCGTTAGTGATGCATCCCGAGACCGCTAGTGAGACTACATTCGTGTAGTAGGATTTACTACATGATAAGAGGGATTAGGATCACCCTTGTGTTAAACCCGTATCATAATTACTTGACCATTTAAGTCATTTTACTTGGCTAGTTAAGTCAACTAATTTTCCCACACCCTTAGCGTTGTACTCATTTTTAGTACACGAAACCCCTAGTACACCCCTCTGAGCCTATCTTTTCGTTTCTAACTTTAAGCATATTACTTAAAGGAAGAATTTGTTACACCCCACTTAAATGTACACCCAAATCGCCTTAGCCTTCCGTGTATGCACTCATCTTTAGTGCATTATTGTTATTTGTTAAACCCTAAGTTAATTATTTAATTGATTACATGGTTGCTAAGTCGAGTCATATCCTTGTACATATTGTTTTGGGACGATTGGGACTCATGGGTAAAGTACTTATTTTATGGAGTAATGGGGAAGAACATCTTATTATTACCCCCATATGTGCGTTAATCTTAAAAGTACTCCAAGTGTTTTGATTTTCTTAATTCGAGTCATTAGATTAGTTTATTGTAAAGTATGTAAAAATTCAAGTGTAAGGGGAATGTTCATTCCCTATGATGTATTATTTTGGATGGTCGGGTAAGAGTGTATTAAAAAAAAATCAAAAAATCAAGGAAAAGAAAAGAAAAAATAAAAAAAAATAATAAAAATAAAAAAATAATAAAAAAAAAGAAAAGAGAAAAAAACATATGGACTACCATCCCTTTTCATTCTATGTTCATTTTATGTTTTTGTTGTTTTTCATTTATTAGCTTAAGTCGAGTCTAGTCTTGGCTTAGCAACGCCATATTGTACATGTAATTAACCAAGATTGTTAACTCGCCACCAGTAAAGCCTGCCTATATCCAACAAAACCGTGTATTTCATATCCCTACACCTAACGTTACAACCCTTTAAAAGACCTCTTTGATAGTTTATCCTAGGTGCTTACGCCATGTGGTGGAGGTTTGATCCTTTCCCAAGCCTGTGGTAATCTATTTTGCTATGACAGGTAGTGAGAGATATCTTCCGTTTCCATATTGTAATTTATACTTTATTACACCCGAGAGATGTGAGTATCTAAACACTATTTGTGAGGTGCTAGTGTATGACCTCCGTGCTTGTCTTTGGTCTTTAGTGGAACGATTATTTGTTGTAATTACTTTTATATTAGTGTTAAATGACCCCTAACTTGTATTTTGATTAGAATAAAAGCGCATTTGCTTGAGGACAAGCAAATCTCAAGTGTAAGGGTATATGATGAGGCAAAAAATGAACCACTTTTAGGGGGTCATTTAAGCCCGGAATTGAATTTATTTGGTCAAATATTGCCCTGAATCGTTCCTTTTGTGATTTTAGGTACTTTGGGAGTGAAATCTGGAAAAGGAAGCAATTCGGACGTTTTTGGAGCATAAAAGTGAAGAAAACGCCAAAGACTTAATTTTCCAAGCTGGGAACAGTGTATGACGGCGTCAAGAGGACATTCCTGACGGCGTCAAGAGTAAAAACCATGACGATCCAGAAGAAACATGAAGGCGTCAAAAGTAGAGCGTCAAGAGTTAATTGTGTGACGGCCTGCAAAAGGGGACTACATGACGACGTCAGATGTAGATCTAGGCAGTCCGAGGAATTATTGGGCGGCGAGATGACGGCGTCAGACATTTGTTCTTGACGCCGTCACCTCCTAAAATCTATATATAGTTTTCTAATTTTCATTCATTGAGAGGAACTTGTGTGGAGAAACCCTAGGGCCGAACCTTGTACGAATTTTACAGCTTTTCAAGGGTTTTCAACCCTTGAATCCTTACATGTGCTATTAAGATAAGTCTTCTCTTAATTCAATCAATATGTCTATGTGTTGGTTGTCTATATCTTGTGCTTGTCTTGATTTCAACATGTTAGGCTAGATTTATCTTGTGTTTGCTTAGATCTAATGAAACCTAGATGTTAATTATCTGTTGATTAATTGTTTATGGTTGTATTGGATGAATGATTTCAATGTTAGGCTTAAGAAAACTGGCAGATCTCCATTTGGTAACATGCTTGAACGTCTTAGGAAACATGAACCGATGTGTACTAGGTTTTATTGGTTGTATTTAATGCATGAGTAAATTCTAATGATCCCATGTTAGGAGCTTCTAGCAGGCTCGACATAGGAGTGAAGTAGGCACTCATAGGATTGGGGAAGTAAGTACGCCACCCCATGAATGATATTAAGAAATACAATCCGTCATCCACGCAACTATAACAAGTAATTAACGTGTAAAAGATATCTAGGGAGTAGTGTGTCACAACTCGTAATTTCCGGTCATTTTCCAAACCTCGACAATTTACTATTCACAAGTTACTATTCACCATTTACTATTCATCGATCACTATTCATCGTTTTTGAGGTCAATTTGACATTTCGAGAAACATTCGGAAATTTTACTATTCACTTGACACTATTCATTTCCGAGAGAAAACCACTATTCACGTGCATTACTCATGTCATCGTAAATTTAGTTTACGAGTGTTCAAATTCGCGTAACCGTATTGGTTCAGGAGTGAATTCATGCATTATTATCAGGGACATTTCATGCGGACTAGAAATAGTCTGCATATCATCATTAGGGCACTTGCATACTATTCCACTCGTAGGATAATTAAATTTATACTTTTGGTACAATTAACGATTTACGTACGTTTATTTTGAATAAACGCTAATACGCGAACTATAAATGTGTCTAACATGTCCGACACTCCCGACTATGATCCCAATACATTTTTATACTCATTTCTATAATATAAAAATTATAATATTAATTTACCCGGTGTTTTGAAAATTTATTTATTTCGTATCGTACGTCTAATTTAAACTACGACGGTTTTCGTGGAAACTAAACAATAATCACCCAAACTCTCCATACTTGTATCCAACATATTTTTACAACTTTTACGACTTTATTATGTTCCGAATAACTTTGATAAAATTTATTTCTAACAAACCCGGTACCCGATTATAACTAAAACTAGCTACAACTACACTAAAACTACACTAATATTCTAATTAAATCCTAGACAAGTCCCCCCTTTTTCCCTCCTTTGTGAACCGGCCCCCCCCCCCTCCTAGCCTCCTAATGTGCTTAACCACACCAAACCCCATAAATGTTTACCAAACAATTGTCCCCTAAGTATATAATAACCTTTTTCATCCATTTTTCACAAATACTCATCCAAGTGCAAGTAAACTATTTTTGTTCTCTCATTTTCTCTTGGGTGTGAATCGATCTAGGTTGATCAAGAAGCAAGAACAACAAATTTTACAAGATCAAGATATAAACTTGTTCACTTAGTCATCCTTGTTGGAGTTTTGAAATAGAAACTCAAGGATTAGTAGGTTTTTCATCATCTAAACTTCCTAAACCTTCAAGTAAGTTAACAAACTCATTTTTATAATTTTTACAAGTTATTACTATGGTTATATACTTTTCTTACAAGAACTCATGCATATAATAGCTTACACCACTTTATTTTATAAACTTTTAACTTTTGAACCTTAGAAAGTGTTTATGGTTAGATCCTTGTTAGATCTACTTGGTTATGATATTAAGGAACCCATGACACCCTAAGAAGGTGTATGGTAGGATTAGACTAGTTTTGTGGTGATTGAAAGTGGTTTGATTGGTTTTGGGACAAGTTACAAACTAGAAAACTCATTTTTGGCACTAATAGAAAAGTGGCTGTCCTTATTTTGAAAACGTGGCCAACTCAGTAGGTTGTGGGTAATATTTGACCAAAGATTTAGAAAATACATTCCGAGACGAAACTATGGCCGAAAACGGGGATAAAAACGAGTTAATAACGAAGGAGATATGATTTTCCGAATATTAAGAACGAAAAATACTTTCAAATATAGGTTCTGTCCCAAATCGCCAATTTCAGAAAACTCAGGGGTTTCCGGGTAACATTGGGTTAGATATTCAGAAAATACTTTCAAAAACGAAACCGTGGCCGCTTGAATCACTAAAATCCGAGTTACGACGAAAAAGATATACTATTTTCAATTTTAACGACGAAAACTATTTTCTGAAAAATACCTTGCTGTCCCACGATTTTCATGGACTGTTTCGAGGCCTAAAACTTGATTTAGCCGTCCCGATTTATCAAAAATATATTAGTATGCCATCCCACGATTCCGGGGATATAAAGAACGTAGAAAACGAGCTTATAACGAAAAAGATACAAGCGTTTGAACTTAGACGATTTTTACAAATTTCCATCAGCTTTTCTATCATTATTTTGCCGTAAAACTGTCTTTGCGAAACACCACTTTCTCGGTTGTTTTTCTTTATGATCGGATCAGTTTGAGTCCGAGCCGTAGTTTTATGAAATCAAGACCTTCCAGCAAGCTTTTCAAATCAATTGGCCGTTCGTCGAATAGACTTATAACGAATAAACTACGACCTCATCTATATACGCGATAAACTAGATATATTTTGACAGCTTTTACTATAATGAAAATTTCTAAGTGTTGAACATAATACTTTCAAGTAACAACAATAAGAGTCGATTTTCTCATCGATCGAGACCCGTATCGCCAAAGGTTAAATGACGCGACTTCTAGATATTGTTACAAGGTTTTCAAAAACGAGGAATATAACACTAACATTTTTATACGATATACTACGACAAGTTTTTATAACTCCTATTGGACTTATTTTTCCTAAGTATGGAAACTATTTTACTTTGACAATAACTAGTGTTTCCAAGTTACGAGTGGTATAGGCATCATGTGCACGTGCATTCATTTCATTATGTCGTGATCTAAGGTAGATCGTTATTACTCATATTAGGTTGCGGTTAGAGATCGTGCCTAAATTCAGTGTATCCACTTTTGTCGTCGTAGCTATCGCTCCAGGTGAGTCATAGCCCCTACTATTTTAACTTGTTTTATAACGGTTTTGGGGGAGAATACATGCTCGTTTCCATCTAAATGTATACTTGATTTAATTGGTTTTTGCTACATGCTTAGTTAAACATTTACTTGCTCCATTTATGAATTTCTTACTCATTCGAATGTAGTGTATATCCAATTGCATCACACTTAATCTTTGTTACCTTTGGACCCAAGCCTTTTCCACTATTATGCACACTTAACCGAATGAACCGGCTTTCCCACTATGTACATACATGACCAAATGAACTGGTCACATAACCGAATGTACGGGTAATACGACCGAATGAATTGGTCACATACCGAATGAATTGGTCACATACCGAATGAATTGGTCACGTAACCAAATGTATTGGTCAAACTACACTTATCATTGATTATTGGTCCACATAATATTGCTGTTTCCCTACTTGATTGACCTATATGTCCATTGTAATATTGTGGTATTCCCCACTTGGCTGTGATGTCAAACGTATTGTGGTATTCCCCACTTGGCTGTGATGTCAAACGTAATATTACTGTTTCATTTCTTGACTGAATTGCGATGCCTTTTGCATCACCCTTATTACGGGTTTTCCCGCTTGACTGATTTATCATATGACCTCATTGACTGAATTATTTATATAGCCGTTTTGCTATATTTATCTGGGAATTTGGATACTAATATTGCTTTTGTTCACGTAGACTTTAAAACTTTTGGCAGTGGGTTGTAAACACACAGGTTACAAGTCTCTTATGGCGGGACTTGCAACTGAGTGGATTTACGATGCCTTTGCTGGGCGATCTTTTCTCTATAGGCTTTACTTGTTAAACAAACTCTATGAACTCACCAACCTCGTGTTGACACTTTAGCATGTATTTTCAGGTTTTTAGCTTATGGCACGCTACAGGAGGTTTTGGCAGGGCATGGCATGGTCATAGAAGACTCTGATTATTTATATGGGGACCGTTTTAAACTACTTTTAAGGGCCTACTTCCGCACTACTTTTAACAATGTAAATTCAATACTTTTAGTTAAACGATTTTGTTCTAAATAATTGAAGTGAAAACCAAATTTTGTACTTGTACTGTAATACCAATTGAGTTACACCCCAGCTACACGTATGCTTCCGCTGGACCCGATTTTGGGGGTGTGACAGATTGGTATCAGAGCTTTGGCTATAGCGAACTAAGTGTTTTTAAAACCTAGACTATAGCTACTTTTACGAAAAACTTAACCCTATGACCGTCACGTGCCTGCCTGCCAAGATGATGCCTCACTTGTGGTTTGTTGCTGACTTAGGTGATGAGATTTGTGTCTCATTATCTGGTATATTATACTCACTTATTCTAGTTGATTTCTATCATTGTCTTTCATATAAGCATGTTCACGTAACATATATGTCACCCTGTTATGTTTCTCCCTGCATAGTTTCATCATTCGACCTCGAGTTTGGTCACCTGCCTTAGTCTTTCTGAACGTCTTGGTATTGGGAAGGACATGGTATTAGTATAACTGAACTGAGTATTTCAAAATTCATGGAACCTCGGTGGAATATAGACTGGTCATCTATATTCAACCCGGGATAGTGAGATATAGGCTGACCACCTATGTCTGACTCAGAGATGAATTTTGCAACACTGAGAATGGTTATAATAAGATTATGTCTGGATTGAATTCTCAACTTATTTTCCAAATGCTTCATTTACGTGTGTGTATACTCTCGTTGTCATAACATTCCTACTTTTCATCACTTCGTGAACCACCGATTGGAAGCTTGTCAACTAGTCATTTTATTTCATGAATCTTCATATTTATACACAATGCACTTATATTTTCTTTTATCACAATCTCGTTTTGTCGCACTTGTCACAGTCTTTTCCCTTCTTACTATCACTATCATTTCCTTTTCCACCCCCATATATATATAGGAATTAGGTGACACCTTATAGAGTCCTATGTCACTCATCACTTACTACTATCAATATTGATAAGTGGATATTATCAATGACCTCCCTAGGAAAGACTTTCCATACCATCTATGAGGAGGATCCCTCGGTACAGTAAGACCATTCAAAACTCAACAGAAATCCCAAGATATCACAAAACTATTCGAACCACTATCACTGGCTTAATCACCAAAAATTCCATCATCTGGAAAGTATTGGCTTAACTAAATTATAAAGATTCGTTTCGATACGAGTGCTCACTAAGCAACACCATAGAGATAAATCCAACCTTTTAACCGAGACTATAAATTGAACATGTCCTCACCAATAGACTTTATTCGAACGTGTTAGACACCTATGCCTTTGTGCGGACATACATACCTGACTATTTTATCCTCTTAATATTTTCACTTTTAAATGGATTTTTCTTCAAACTATAGTTATGCAAAACATATATCTTGTAAGAAATACTTTTCTAAGGCACTTATTTTGACAAGCTAATTTCTTTTAGTTAATTTTTAAAAAAAAAAAAAAAAAAACCTACTAGATGCTAAGAAATTTTAAACATCGATTTTTGATAAATCATATTATCCATCTTATGTTGAAAATAGTTCTATCTTGCATAACTATTAAATTTTGAAACATTAAGAAAAATGTTACTTAAAAAGCCGGTTGCTTAAAAATTTTAAATTAATTTACTCAGGTGGAGAAAGACTCAATTCCTGACATCCTGCGGAGGATCCCAACCTTATCCTAATCTATTATTTTCAACAACACCCTTTTACGGATTTAACCCTGTAACTCTTTCAAAACAAGATTCATGATACCCATTTCAATTATTCCTAATAAAGGAATTTAATTCACCTCAACTCCTAGCGATTTCATTAAGGTCTCTTTGGAACCACACCACCTATCATTTGTAGACCAATGGTCAGAATTTGAGATTGATTCAAACCTAGCGAGATATGCCCAAATCGGGTGTGATTGACACTAGAAATGGTTGGATTAACCATTTCCCATAAATCAAATTCAGTTGCAACCATAGTTACCACACGAGCCTAGAGACTATACCATTTAAAGCACTCTATGGTCGAAGTGCCCCTATCCATTGACGAATCGAAATTGGAAAATCCTAACTCACTAGTCCAGTAAGCATTCATGAAATAACTAGAAATTTCCTACAAGTCAAGAATCAATTACAAATTCTATAAGTTGTAAACCATTAAAACTTCAAGTTAGTAGCCAGATCATGTTGAAAGTTCTGTCTAGGAAAGGCATGACATCATTCAGAAAACTGGGAAAGTTGAACCCGATATACACTGGACCACGTAATATTTCAGACAGAGTAGGCCTGGTGGCCGTCAGACTTGAGCCTTGTTAGAGAACAACCGGATTACACAACCATGTTTCACCTATTCAAATCTCGGGAAATGACTTTCAGATTAGCCACTTATGATTCCATTGGAAGGAATCCAACCCAAAGACAAACGTAGACTTGGTAATAACCAATAGAAATCATGGACCGTTAGGTCAAACGGTTGAAGCGGAGTCGAATTCCTATCGTGGAAGTTCGTTGGAATTCTCAATTATTATCATCTTTTCACCAATATACTTCAGAGACCAACCAAAACTGAACTTCGGGACGAAGTTCCTGTTAGAAGGGAAGACTGTCACAACTCGTAATTTCCGGTCATTTTCCAAACCTCGACAATTTACTATTCACAAGTTACTATTCACCATTTACTATTCATCGATCACTATTCATCGTTTTTGAGGTCAATTTGACATTTCGAGAAACATTCGGAAATTTTACTATTCACTTGACACTATTCATTTCCGAGAGAAAACCACTATTCACGTGCATTACTCATGTCATCGTAAATTTAGTTTACGAGTGTTCAAATTCGCGTAACCGTATTGGTTCAGGAGCGAATTCATGCATTATTATCAGGGACATTTCATGCGGACTAGAAATAGTCTGCATATCATCATTAGGGCACTTGCATACTATTCCACTCGTAGGATAATTAAATTTATACTTTTGGTACAATTAACGATTTACGTACGTTTATTTTGAATAAACGCTAATACGCGAACTATAAATGTGTCTAACATGTCCGACACTCCCGACTATGATCCCAATACATTTTTATACTCATTTCTATAATATAAAAATTATAATATTAATTTACCCGGTGTTTTGAAAATTTATTTATTTCGTATCGTACGTCTAATTTAAACTACGACGGTTTTCGTGGAAACTAAACAATAATCACCCAAACTCTCCATACTTGTATCCAACATATTTTTACAACTTTTACGACTTTATTATGTTCCGAATAACTTTGATAAAATTTATTTCTAACAAACCCGGTACCCGATTATAACTAAAACTAGCTACAACTACACTAAAACTACACTAATATTCTAATTAAATCCTAGACAAGTCCCCCCTTTTTCCCTCCTTTGTGAACCGGCCCCCCCCCCCCTCCTAGCCTCCTAATGTGCTTAACCACACCAAACCCCATAAATGTTTACCAAACAATTGTCCCCTAAGTATATAATAACCTTTTTCATCCATTTTTCACAAATACTCATCCAAGTGCAAGTAAACTATTTTTGTTCTCTCATTTTCTCTTGGGTGTGAATCGATCTAGGTTGATCAAGAAGCAAGAACAACAAATTTTACAAGATCAAGATATAAACTTGTTCACTTAGTCATCCTTGTTGGAGTTTTGAAATAGAAACTCAAGGATTAGTAGGTTTTTCATCATCTAAACTTCCTAAACCTTCAAGTAAGTTAACAAACTCATTTTTATAATTTTTACAAGTTATTACTATGGTTATATACTTTTCTTACAAGAACTCATGCATATAATAGCTTACACCACTTTATTTTATAAACTTTTAACTTTTGAACCTTAGAAAGTGTTTATGGTTAGATCCTTGTTAGATCTACTTGGTTATGATATTAAGGAACCCATGACACCCTAAGAAGGTGTATGGTAGGATTAGACTAGTTTTGTGGTGATTGAAAGTGGTTTGATTGGTTTTGGGACAAGTTACAAACTAGAAAACTCATTTTTGGCACTAATAGAAAAGTGGCTGTCCTTATTTTGAAAACGTGGCCAATGTAACACCCCCAAAATACCGCAGCGGAAGACTGTGTCATAAGGGTGCTACTTCATAATACAAAGAACAAGGTATAGAAAACGAACTCTAAATGAGACGTTTTGAAAAGTGACCATTCGATTAATAAATTCCGAAATACAAACTTGAGTTCCTTAATACAATACATAAGAGTTTTAAGACAAATCGAATGGTAAAGATAAAAGCATAAGTCTTCAAAACATGCCAAGCGACTCTATGCTCCATGCAACAGCTATCACCTTATAGACCTGAGATAAACATGCTAAAGTGTCAACACAATGGTTGGTGAGTTCATAGAGTTTGTCTTAAAACAGTTGAAAAGCCTTAAAGAATGTTCACACAGCAAAGGCATTGTGAATCCACTCAGTTGCAAGTCCCGCCATAAGAGACTTGCAACCTGTGTGTCCACAACCCACTGCTACAATATAATATGAGTAAGACATGTATAAGTGCAGCATATATGTTTTGAGTATGAAAATTGTATAACGATCATGTATCATCCAAATAAATGGCCTTCCAACAACTCCAGGTTGGGATGTATCCAAATTAATGGCCTTCCAACAACTCACGGTTGGGATGTATCCAAATTAATGGCCTTCCAACAACTCACGGTTGGGATGCTTGCTTGTATCAAGTCTAGGCACCTATGCCAATGCGATCAAGAATAATACTATCATGTATGTATGCAATCATGTATGTAAATGCAATCAAGTATAAGACAATCAAGTATATAAATGTTTTGAGTATTTGTACAAGTAAGCAAGTAGTTGAGCATGTATCCCCCCCCAAGAGTTAAAACAAGTATGAAAAGAGTAGGGGCTATGACTCACCTTAAGCTTAAGTGATGTGAAATCAAAGTGGTAGTCGAATCGTGAAAGTCTCTAAGAGTAGCCTATAATAGAACGTTGCGACTTAGGTTTTGAGTAACGTCTAAGCATACGAAGAATTGCCTATATATGTCTTGCATAATGTTCATGATGTAGTATGATGTATAGTATAAGTCTTTGAAAGAAAGATTCATGAAACATGTATGTTTTGGTATATCGTTTACTACCGTTCGGGCCGACATAATTCAGAAGTCATGTTAGTAAGCGTTCGAGGAGCCAGGACACTTTAACTCGTAAATCCACAACTCAACTCGACGGCTTACATAATGAACTCCTCACATGAGGCTCCCTACTATTGTAGTAGTTGATGAAATATATAGATATAAGTTTTGATTCGAAAAGTTACATGGCCGATATTTGAATAAACTTAGGAAAGTTTATTAGTACATGAAGATTGTTATTAGGGGTAGTTTCATAAGTCTTGAATGACCATTTTCTCTTGGTAAAATCTCATGGTTTCCTTTTAAGTGAAGTAGATCCAAATTGCTTGTTCAAGTTATCGCCTAATTCATTGTTTCACATTTACGCCTATGTAAGTTGTTATGGTCATTTCGTCATGGTTTCGCCGTGACCTTGGTCATTTTTCCATGGTCTTGAGACTCAACCTTGGCTTTAGCCATGGTTGTGGTCTCGGCTTTAGGTCATTAGACTTCTTGGTCTTAGTAAATCATAACTATAATATAGTGACTTTGGTCTAAAATGGGCTGTTAAGATTTTGAAGAATTTTATCACTCGGAAAGCATTTTTAGGTCTCGAGCTTCTTTGTTCCTGAACGAAAACGTCGTTCCGGACAACTTTCGTGTTTTAACTTTTTGATGAATCGGACCAGAAGTAGGACTTTCAAAACTCAAATTTGATCAGGAAGCTATTTGGCAGTTTTGCCGGAAATCTTTGGTAATTTCAAATCGCCATAACTTTTGACTCGTATACTCGTTTTGGGTGGTTCAAATTGCTATGGTTTCCTTGTTAGGTCCTCTACCACAATATGTAATAATCAAATATCATGTTTTTACCATTTTGATCAGGTCTTACCAAGAAATTCATTAGTTTGCTTGTTTACTTGACATAAGTTAACACATGTATATTAATACTTGTTTTGTCCATTTTTATACATCATGAACTCCATACAAAGACCATATATAGCATGAAAGAAACATAATAAGCATGATAATGATATAGAGCAAGAAAGTGTATAAGGGTTTCTTACAACTTTTGGCTTTCACTTAAGAAAGGAAGTCAAGAATGGAACTAGGACACTAAACCTATGCTTTCAACCAATCACCACCACCTTTGCTAACCCTTGCTATAACCCTTCTACTCTTGTATTCTTGAATGATTTGTGATGAGATTTAGGTGAATTGAGTGGATCTAAACTCAAGAGAAATCACCAAAGTATATAAGGTTTGGAAGTGTTTGATGAATCAAGACTAAACTAGGGTTTCTATGTGTTGATATTGTTCTTGAATCTTACTTGTAACTTGGAAGAGAATGAGCTAAGGTTGAGATGATGGTGTGTGTGTGTTGTGGCGTTCACAAGGGGAGGAGGGGGTATTTATATGGCCATGAGGAGGTTAGGAAGCTTACTAGGAAACTACATAAACTTGGTGACCAAGTTGTAATTAAGTATAGATCTAAGGGCACTTTTGTAATTTCAAGACACATGTGTGGTGACTCCCCCCCCTATGGCGGTTTGGATGAGCTTGGAGAGCAAGTTTGGTCTTTGGTTGATATTATCCAAGATATAGAGCTAGTTTTGACTCCGTAGGTTGCTAACCGTAAGCTGTTAAGCCTCAAAACGCAAAACCGGGTGTCGTTAAATTATGAAACTTTAAAGTATTGTTAGACATGTCCATATGTCCCATAATAAAATATAAAATGAGTGGTAGGTTCCATTTGGGTGGTAAACCCTGCTAAAAACTGGAAACACGGGTCTAAAACGCGTAATACGTAAAACGTACGAAAGTTGCGTAAAATTGAGAAAAGTAAAATGTAACTTTTCTAATAGGATAATAATGACTTAAAATGACTTATAATGTCTTTTAGACATCAAACCGTAAGCCTAAAAATCACGAAATGACTTATAACATCAAGGGATGATTTTTGGTCAATGGAGGAGGGAAAGAATATGTTGACTTTTTCTAATAAGTTGAAAACTCAAAACTTCTTAGAAACTCGTTTTGTGGTCTAACGGTTAATCGCTCATACAGTTAAGCGTGCTCATGTGAGATTAGTACAGGCATGGGTGACCTGCTGGGAAGTTTTGGTCATGTTTTTCTCAGTCACGATTAATTCTCTAATTAATCATGAGAGTACTAAACATTTTTCTGATGCGGGGTCACTTAACGCGGTCGAGTTTCGTTGTGCGTAGAATTTTTGAATGACGTTTTACCCTAAAACGTATAATTCCGTGTAATTCCTTAATAACTTTCACGAAAATGATCTAACGAATGTCAAACATTTAATTTGTCATGGAAATGATTTATCACTCAAGAATATGAAATAAAAATCAACTTTCGGGAAAATTTCAGGAAAAATGAATAGTAAAAGTGAATAGTAAAATTTTCCGGGAAAAGTAAATATCCTGAAAACGCGAATTGTTACAGTCTCTACCTCTTAAGGGAACTTCGTCCCGAAGTTTAGTGTGTCTAGGTCTCTTATCTTAATAAGGGCATAATAAAGCTAGAGTTTGAACTATAATAGAATAACATGGTAGGATAAGGTACGTACTTGTTTAGGCATTGCGGACTTCCTTAGCACCCAAATAGTATGCTCGACCCCGAGGTGGACTAACATTGCCTCCATGGTTCGGGTTATTTGCTTCAAGCATTGCGGCTAAAGTTGGGTTATCCAGAACTTGTCTCTGTGCTCTATTCAACTTAGGACAAGTATTTCGGAGGTGGTTTGGGCTGTTGCACTCAAAGCATGTCTTTTGGTTGTTCCTCCTATCAGCCGCATTTGCCTGTCTTGCAATTGATCTACACTGATTTGTATTATGGCCATACCGATTGCAATAAGTACATAAAGAGCAGGGCTCAGACCCCAGATGATGATAAGCACATTTTGAACATTTAGGTAATGGACCCTCATAATGTTTCTGACCAGAAACAGTTGCCGCAAATCCTCTTGCCTTCTTGTTGTCAACTATTGTGCCTATTTGTTCGTCCGACCCACTTGTTCCCTTCCTTTTGTCACTGCTCCTTAAAGTTCCATTCGTAACCATCTCGTCTGTTAAGGTCCCTGCTCTCAATATTGCACTTTGAATTGTGGGAGGTTCGGTTGTTTTCACCATCCCACGAATCTCAGGAACAAGGCCATAAATGTACCTCTCAATCCTTTTGGATTCAGGGGTAACTAGATGAGGAACTAGTTTAGCTAGTTCATGAAACCGATCTGTGTAGGTTGCATGACCAGCCCCTACCATAGAGTGATGCCAAAACTCGTCTTCTAGTTTTTGCATTTCATTAACCGGGCAGTATTCTTCCTTCAGTAGTCCCTTAAAGTCATCCCATGACATGCCTACAGCTGCTTCTCTAGTCCTTGCTTGAATCTGCATGTTCCACCATGTCAATGCCTTTTCTGATAGCAAGCATGCAGAATATTTTACTCTCTGGTGGATTGCACAGTTACTGATGTCAATCACTGACTCCATCTTCTCGACCCATCGTGTATATGCCAATGCACCTCCTTTGCCATTAAACTCAATTGGTTTGCATGACGTAAATTCCTTATACGTACATCCAGTCCTATGGTTGTTGTTGTTGTTGTTGTTGTTGTTGTTATCATTCCTTCCTCCATTATTTGTAGCGTCATTTATGCTTCCGTGGTTTCCCGAATTGTTCATGTGATTGCCAACTTGTGTGACTATAGTGGGAAGTAGGTTTTGTAGTTGTTGGGCAATAATGGTGGAGACATCTGGATTTCCACCAGCGTTACTAGGGTTACTAGTGTCGTGAGCATCTCCTCTACCTCCACGTCCACCAGTTCTTCCACTATCATTACTAGGATTACTAGTGTCGTGAGCAGTTCCTCTACCTCCACGACCACCAGTTCTTCCACCTCTTGGTGTTGCACCACCTCGGCTAGTGCTACGAGTTACTCTCTTTGGTGCCATGATATCTACAAGGAGGGATATTTTGTCGACGTCAGATATGAGGTGATATTCCTAGACTACTTAGTCTTAAATCTTGTCAATTTTGAGTCAATCGTCGATTAATGTAAGCATGGTCACATATGTCTACGTGAGTTGTGACGCATTTATAATTATGTTGGCCACCATAATTATAATTGCTTCCTTTCACACGTATACATATTTACCAGGCACACATAACTCAACAATTGGTACTACATAATTGGGTAGACTTTCTGCTCTTAAGTTGTGAAAGGGTAACGTAGTCTGGGTATCTAGAGAAGGTGATATGACGAAATGGACTAGTCACGCTTGTAGAAAGGTTTGAGTGTCGTACTAGGACATATGAACCACTTCTAGGTATTTAGAATCATATAAAGCAAGTATAAGGCAAATCATCAAATCTCTACAGGAAACTAATAATCTTTATTTAACTTAATCTTATGTCTTATCAAACAAGAACTGTCACAAGATTAAGTTATTTAAACAATTATTACTTAGCTCTAAATTTTTGATGACTTGACTATTGTCTGGGGTTTCTTCTAAACAAACAATTAGCAATAAGCATAGGCGCATGAAGTGTGTGTAAGGCAAAATAAAGAGAAGGGTCCTAACGTATATAGCAGTTATAGTCTAGGCACTTAAATGCAACCTAGTTCTCTATAACCAAGGCTCTGGTACCAATCTGTAACACCCCCAAAATACCGCAGCGGAAGACTGTGTCATAAGGGTGCTACTTCATAATACAAAGAACAAGGTATAGAAAACGAACTCTAAATGAGACGTTTTGAAAAGTGACCATTCGATTAATAAATTCCGAAATACAAACTTGAGTTCCTTAATACAATACATAAGAGTTTTAAGACAAATCGAATGGTAAAGATAAAAGCATAAGTCTTCAAAACATGCCAAGCGACTCTATGCTCCATGCAACAGCTATCACCTTATAGACCTGAGATAAACATGCTAAAGTGTCAACACAATGGTTGGTGAGTTCATAGAGTTTGTCTTAAAACAGTTGAAAAGCCTTAAAGAATGTTCACACAGCAAAGGCATTGTGAATCCACTCAGTTGCAAGTCCCGCCATAAGAGACTTGCAACCTGTGTGTCCACAACCCACTGCTACAATATAATATGAGTAAGACATGTATAAGTGCAGCATATATGTTTTGAGTATGAAAATTGTATAACGATCATGTATCATCCAAATAAATGGCCTTCCAACAACTCCAGGTTGGGATGTATCCAAATTAATGGCCTTCCAACAACTCACGGTTGGGATGTATCCAAATTAATGGCCTTCCAACAACTCACGGTTGGGATGCTTGCTTGTATCAAGTCTAGGCACCTATGCCAATGCGATCAAGAATAATACTATCATGTATGTATGCAATCATGTATGTAAATGCAATCAAGTATAAGACAATCAAGTATATAAATGTTTTGAGTATTTGTACAAGTAAGCAAGTAGTTGAGCATGTATCCCCCCCCAAGAGTTAAAACAAGTATGAAAAGAGTAGGGGCTATGACTCACCTTAAGCTTAAGTGATGTGAAATCAAAGTGGTAGTCGAATCGTGAAAGTCTCTAAGAGTAGCCTATAATAGAACGTTGCGACTTAGGTTTTGAGTAACGTCTAAGCATACGAAGAATTGCCTATATATGTCTTGCATAATGTTCATGATGTAGTATGATGTATAGTATAAGTCTTTGAAAGAAAGATTCATGAAACATGTATGTTTTGGTATATCGTTTACTACCGTTCGGGCCGACATAATTCAGAAGTCATGTTAGTAAGCGTTCGAGGAGCCAGGACACTTTAACTCGTAAATCCACAACTCAACTCGACGGCTTACATAATGAACTCCTCACATGAGGCTCCCTACTATTGTAGTAGTTGATGAAATATATAGATATAAGTTTTGATTCGAAAAGTTACATGGCCGATATTTGAATAAACTTAGGAAAGTTTATTAGTACATGAAGATTGTTATTAGGGGTAGTTTCATAAGTCTTGAATGACCATTTTCTCTTGGTAAAATCTCATGGTTTCCTTTTAAGTGAAGTAGATCCAAATTGCTTGTTCAAGTTATCGCCTAATTCATTGTTTCACATTTACGCCTATGTAAGTTGTTATGGTCATTTCGTCATGGTTTCGCCGTGACCTTGGTCATTTTTCCATGGTCTTGAGACTCAACCTTGGCTTTAGCCATGGTTGTGGTCTCGGCTTTAGGTCATTAGACTTCTTGGTCTTAGTAAATCATAACTATAATATAGTGACTTTGGTCTAAAATGGGCTGTTAAGATTTTGAAGAATTTTATCACTCGGAAAGCATTTTTAGGTCTCGAGCTTCTTTGTTCCTGAACGAAAACGTCGTTCCGGACAACTTTCGTGTTTTAACTTTTTGATGAATCGGAGCAGAAGTAGGACTTTCAAAACTCAAATTTGATCAGGAAGCTATTTGGCAGTTTTGCCGGAAATCTTTGGTAATTTCAAATCGCCATAACTTTTGACTCGTATACTCGTTTTGGGTGGTTCAAATTGCTATGGTTTCCTTGTTAGGTCCTCTACCACAATATGTAATAATCAAATATCATGTTTTTACCATTTTGATCAGGTCTTACCAAGAAATTCATTAGTTTGCTTGTTTACTTGACATAAGTTAACACATGTATATTAATACTTGTTTTGTCCATTTTTATACATCATGAACTCCATACAAAGACCATATATAGCATGAAAGAAACATAATAAGCATGATAATGATATAGAGCAAGAAAGTGTATAAGGGTTTCTTACAACTTTTGGCTTTCACTTAAGAAAGGAAGTCAAGAATGGAACTAGGACACTAAACCTATGCTTTCAACCAATCACCACCACCTTTGCTAACCCTTGCTATAACCCTTCTACTCTTGTATTCTTGAATGATTTGTGATGAGATTTAGGTGAATTGAGTGGATCTAAACTCAAGAGAAATCACCAAAGTATATAAGGTTTGGAAGTGTTTGATGAATCAAGACTAAACTAGGGTTTCTATGTGTTGATATTGTTCTTGAATCTTACTTGTAACTTGGAAGAGAATGAGCTAAGGTTGAGATGATGGTGTGTGTGTGTTGTGGCGTTCACAAGGGGAGGAGGGGGTATTTATATGGCCATGAGGAGGTTAGGAAGCTTACTAGGAAACTACATAAACTTGGTGACCAAGTTGTAATTAAGTATAGATCTAAGGGCACTTTTGTAATTTCAAGACACATGTGTGGTGACTCCCCCCCCTATGGCGGTTTGGATGAGCTTGGAGAGCAAGTTTGGTCTTTGGTTGATATTATCCAAGATATAGAGCTAGTTTTGACTCCGTAGGTTGCTAACCGTAAGCTGTTAAGCCTCAAAACGCAAAACCGGGTGTCGTTAAATTATGAAACTTTAAAGTATTGTTAGACATGTCCATATGTCCCATAATAAAATATAAAATGAGTGGTAGGTTCCATTTGGGTGGTAAACCCTGCTAAAAACTGGAAACACGGGTCTAAAACGCGTAATACGTAAAACGTACGAAAGTTGCGTAAAATTGAGAAAAGTAAAATGTAACTTTTCTAATAGGATAATAATGACTTAAAATGACTTATAATGTCTTTTAGACATCAAACCGTAAGCCTAAAAATCACGAAATGACTTATAACATCAAGGGATGATTTTTGGTCAATGGAGGAGGGAAAGAATATGTTGACTTTTTCTAATAAGTTGAAAACTCAAAACTTCTTAGAAACTCGTTTTGTGGTCTAACGGTTAATCGCTCATACAGTTAAGCGTGCTCATGTGAGATTAGTACAGGCATGGGTGACCTGCTGGGAAGTTTTGGTCATGTTTTTCTCAGTCACGATTAATTCTCTAATTAATCATGAGAGTACTAAACATTTTTCTGATGCGGGGTCACTTAACGCGGTCGAGTTTCGTTGTGCGTAGAATTTTTGAATGACGTTTTACCCTAAAACGTATAATTCCGTGTAATTCCTTAATAACTTTCACGAAAATGATCTAACGAATGTCAAACATTTAATTTGTCATGGAAATGATTTATCACTCAAGAATATGAAATAAAAATCAACTTTCGGGAAAATTTCAGGAAAAATGAATAGTAAAAGTGAATAGTAAAATTTTCCGGGAAAAGTAAATATCCTGAAAACGCGAATTGTTACAGCCAACTCAGTAGGTTGTGGGTAATATTTGACCAAAGATTTAGAAAATACATTCCGAGACGAAACTATGGCCGAAAACGGGGATAAAAACGAGTTAATAACGAAGGAGATATGATTTTCCGAATATTAAGAACGAAAAATACTTTCAAATATAGGTTCTGTCCCAAATCGCCAATTTCAGAAAACTCAGGGGTTTCCGGGTAACATTGGGTTAGATATTCAGAAAATACTTTCAAAAACGAAACCGTGGCCGCTTGAATCACTAAAATCCGAGTTACGACGAAAAAGATATATTATTTTCAATTTTAACGACGAAAACTATTTTCTGAAAAATACCTTGCTGTCCCACGATTTTCATGGACTGTTTCGAGGCCTAAAACTTGATTTAGCCGTCCCGATTTATCAAAAATATATTAGTATGCCATCCCACGATTCCGGGGATATAAAGAACGTAGAAAACGAGCTTATAACGAAAAAGATACAAGCGTTTGAACTTAGACGATTTTTACAAATTTCCATCAGCTTTTCTATCATTATTTTGCCGTAAAACTGTCTTTGCGAAACACCACTTTCTCGGTTGTTTTTCTTTATGATCGGATCAGTTTGAGTCCGAGCCGTAGTTTTATGAAATCAAGACCTTCCAGCAAGCTTTTCAAATCAATTGGCCGTTCGTCGAATAGACTTATAACGAATAAACTACGACCTCATCTATATACGCGATAAACTAGATATATTTTGACAGCTTTTACTATAATGAAAATTTCTAAGTGTTGAACATAATACTTTCAAGTAACAACAATAAGAGTCGATTTTCTCATCGATCGAGACCCGTATCGCCAAAGGTTAAATGACGTGACTTCTAGATATTGTTACAAGGTTTTCAAAAACGAGGAATATAACACTAACATTTTTATACGATATACTACGACAAGTTTTTATAACTCCTATTGGACTTATTTTTCCTAAGTATGGAAACTATTTTACTTTGACAATAACTAGTGTTTCCAAGTTACGAGTGGTATAGGCATCATGTGCACGTGCATTCATTTCATTATGTCGTGATCTAAGGTAGATCGTTATTACTCATATTAGGTTGCGGTTAGAGATCGTGCCTAAATTCAGTGTATCCACTTTTGTCGTCGTAGCTATCGCTCCAGGTGAGTCATAGCCCCTACTATTTTAACTTGTTTTATAACGGTTTTGGGGGAGAATACATGCTCGTTTCCATCTAAATGTATACTTGATTTAATTGGTTTTTGCTACATGCTTAGTTAAACATTTACTTGCTCCATTTATGAATTTCTTACTCATTCGAATGTAGTGTATATCCAATTGCATCACACTTAATCTTTGTTACCTTTGGACCCAAGCCTTTTCCACTATTATGCACACTTAACCGAATGAACCGGCTTTCCCACTATGTACATACATGACCAAATGAACTGGTCACATAACCGAATGTACGGGTAATACGACCGAATGAATTGGTCACATACCGAATGAATTGGTCACATACCGAATGAATTGGTCACGTAACCAAATGTATTGGTCAAACTACACTTATCATTGATTATTGGTCCACATAATATTGCTGTTTCCCTACTTGATTGACCTATATGTTCATTGTAATATTGTGGTATTCCCCACTTGGCTGTGATGTCAAACGTATTGTGGTATTCCCCACTTGGCTGTGATGTCAAACGTAATATTACTGTTTCATTTCTTGACTGAATTGCGATGCCTTTTGCATCACCCTTATTACGGGTTTTCCCGCTTGACTGATTTATCATATGACCTCATTGACTGAATTATTTATATAGCCGTTTTGCTATATTTATCTGGGAATTTGGATACTAATATTGCTTTTGTTCACGTAGACTTTAAAACTTTTGGCAGTGGGTTGTAAACACACAGGTTACAAGTCTCTTATGGCGGGACTTGCAACTGAGTGGATTTACGATGCCTTTGCTGGGCGATCTTTTCTCTATAGGCTTTACTTGTTAAACAAACTCTATGAACTCACCAACCTCGTGTTGACACTTTAGCATGTATTTTCAGGTTTTTAGCTTATGGCACGCTACAGGAGGTTTTGGCAGGGCATGGCATGGTCATAGAAGACTCTGATTATTTATATGGGGACCGTTTTAAACTACTTTTAAGGGCCTACTTCCGCACTACTTTTAACAATGTAAATTCAATACTTTTAGTTAAACGATTTTGTTCTAAATAATTGAAGTGAAAACCAAATTTTGTACTTGTACTGTAATACCAATTGAGTTACACCCCAGCTACACGTATGCTTCCGCTGGACCCGATTTTGGGGGTGTGACATAGTGAAATCTAAGTAAACACATTTCTCCCACTTATTGCTCACAACCTTAGTTTAAAATAGTTTTATTTTCCTTTTAGTATTTTATTTTAATTGCATCTTTAGTATTGGGTTAGTTGACTAGCAACTAATTCCGCCCCAAATCCTTCAAACCCGAGATTTTAATTTGCTTTCCTAAAAATATAAAAAATATAAAAAGAATCATCCCTCATCTCTAGATCTAGTATTTAGGTTTTCTAATCCTAGCGGCACTATTCCTAGCTGAACGATCAATCCCCCGGTACTTGTCATTATAATATACTACATCGATCAGGTACACTGCCTGGTGGGGGTTGTAAGCTTCTCAAGATCTCTTGAGAGGTAAAGCCTGGTGCAATTCCCACACATCAGGCACGGATGCCTCAACATACTCGATGTCTCCATAAGATGCACAATCTTCGCTACAATCGGAGAAAGTCTCAAATTGATCTTTTGGACACTCAAGAGGGGAAGGTAAATCACACATATGATCAAAAGTTCCCTATGACTCTCCTAGAATTGAGACAAGGTTCTCAGCACTAGACTTTATGAATTCGTCCGATTCCTAATCAGGAACAGTGCGAAGATGCTCATCCCCCATGTTCAGAGAGTGAGTGTGAACTTTGGGTGTGATATCAATAGACTAAGGGAATTGAGAGGAGCTAGCATTCATGGATTGTACAAGTTCCATTCGATATTCTGCTAGTAATTTCTCCGCCACATTATTTTCTCCCTAATTTTCCATGGAAGGAATCACAACTGATGAATCTGACGAACCCTTATAAAATTGAAGGATATCAAGGGTATCTTCATTATCACTATCATCATCACAATCGAGAAGAGCAGCTTTACGAAATTTGGCACGTGTTATAGCTGCTTGTTCTTCAATAAGTAATTCCTCCATACTCTTTTTGTTTCTAGCCTCTCGTTCTTCCGCAAGTAATTCTGCCACAGATTTCTCACGAGAGCTTTGAAACAATATGTTAGCCAACTCTTCCTTAAGTTCTTTCAATATTTAAAGAGCTTCAAGACAAAGGTCTTGCTGAATTTAAGGAGTTACTTGGATCATTTGGTACTGTGGAGGTGGGTCATGATACGGATAGTCGTAATTGTTACAAGGAAATGGATTCCCTGTTTGACAATCCGAGCTGAAGTGTGGACCTCCACAGTAATCACAACAGTTGAACTGATGTGGCTGTGAGTCGTATGTGCTGAAGGTATAATTGTTATCAGGAACCTGCTCATAGACAAGCGTGTTTCCTGATTGACAATCAGAACTGTAGTGTGAACCACCACAGTACTCACAACAGTAAAACTGCTGATTCTCATGGTGTGGTAGCTGATGGAATGAATCAGTCGTGTCATGGTAGGAATAGGGATTCTTATTATAGACAGACTCGTTTCCTAACTCTACCATGCCAAAACTAGGGCAATTACCACCATAATGAGGACTACCACACCAATGACAAATCAGAAGGTGTGGATGAGACATACAAAGAATCAAAAGGTTTGAGAGGGTAAGAAATGAAGAATCAAAAAGGTGGGAGGGATAAGAAGAAGATTTTTGTGATTTTTACTAAACATATTTATAAAAATAAGAAAGAATTTTTTTTTTTTTTTGTGTTCGTTGAAAACTAATTTTAAAATGTTTTCGGGAACCGTTTTGTTTTTATATGATAATAATATGAACAATGATGGATAAATATACAAAGGAATGAATTCCAAAATCAATAATCTGCAAAACCGTTTAGAATAACGCGCACAACCTCCCCGGCAGCGGCGCCAAATTTTGATTGAGCCTGAAGCAGTCAACTAAAGTCAACCACGGATGTGGTCAATATAATCAAACTCCTTAGGCTCAATCTCCGCGGAATACAGTGTTTCCCTGGGTCGTTGTGTCCCAACGAGGTGTGATGATATAAAAACCGGTTTGTGATCGGATGAATTTGAATGGGAAGTAACAAGATAAAGATTTGGATTTGTTTTACACTACTAGAATGATTAGGAATAACAGTATTAACAATTACGGGAAACAGATGTGTATAAACGTAAATCAAATTAAAATCAGACACGATTGCGTGCTGGGAAAAATGTGAGTTTTAAGCAAATATAAACTACAGGGGGTGAAAATGAAACTTTTACAAACTTAATATTAAAAGAAAATTAAATTAAAAAGAAAAATATTTTTTTGATTATTTTATTATTTATTATAAATTAAAACTATTTAGTTACTTGTTATTAATATTTAACTAATACTAAATATAAAACAATATTAAATTAAAACTAAGAAAATGAAAATGTATTTTTAAAAATTCTAAAATAACATAAAAATAATATAAAACCTAAATATATGTCTTCTTGTCTTTTTGTGATTTTAATATTAACTAATTACTAATTATATTAATTAAACTAATTAAATAATTTAAATTACTAATAATACTACAAATGACTTAGAAAATTAAAAAATATTTTATAAAACTAATTCACCATCACAGGAATCCTAAATAAATAAAAAAAGTTTTTATTATGTATTTTTATACTATTTTACTAATTAATAAACTAAATATTAATTAATTACTAATTAGACTAATTAAATTTTAAAAATTAGAAGATGAACAGTAAAAATTATGGAAAAATTCCTAAAAATAATTTATATTATATAAAAGCTAGGAAAAATATAAAAACTAGGTAGTGCTTAATAAAAACTAATTTTTCTATTTAATACTTAAATATTAATTAATAATTAATAAAACTAATATTAAATCTAATAAATACTAAATGAAAATATATAATTCTGGAAAAATTACTAAAAATACTTTAATATAAAAGGAAATTAAGAAAAATAGCTAAAAAGGAAAATTAAAAAGATAATTAATATTAAATAGAAACTATCACTTAATTTTAAATTGTTTTTTTTCTGGATTTTCTTTTGGAAATCTATTTAAATACTAAAAATAGGAAACTTTTGTGAAGACAACTTTTTTCTAGCTTAAAAATAAGCCAAATGGACACAAAAAGCTTATACAGTTTACTTTTTGTTGACTTTTGAAGGAAATGGACCTCTATGGGGTCCACAGGGGTGGAAAATGGTTCAAATAAGCTACTTGTACTGGTATAAGCTAGAAACAACAAATTAAACCACTGAATAAGCCAATAAGCACAAAAAATAAGCACTCGGAACTTGGTTCAACACAGAAAATGGGACAGACAATAAAAGTGATTCTAGGTGGGTCCCAGGGGTGTTGAGCTCTAAAACTTAGATGGAATGGAGATAGGGCCAGGTGGGTGGTTGAAAGAACCAAAGGGGGGCCTGTCGGACCCACCAAAGTGGTGGCAGTGGGGTGGTTCAGCAGCTGCACAGGGGAGCAGCCCCTCCCTGCAGGTGTGTTTAGGGCTTGTTGGGGCCCAAAAGAAAAATCAAAAAAATACAAGGAAGATGGATTCCTAAAGTTGAGGTGGGGGTTTTTAACTCCTAAAAGTTTCTAGGCCTGAATCTAATCCTAAAAATCAAAACAATTCCTACAAGTTTTGGATAATCTACTAAGGGACTTTTTGAGATTTTGCACTAAGTTTGACTATGGTGAGTTTCTAATGATCACTACTAATTATTTAAGTTATACTAACCCTAGAATAAGCCAAATTAACCTACATACACTAGATAAGAACTGAATTGAGGGTTTATGGTTCTCAAAAACACTAACAGTTAACTGTTATGGTGATCAAAATGCTATTTTGACTTTTAACTTAATTGGTACTGGATTTATTGACTTAAATGGACTATTAGAACCTATTGTAACATATCTAATTTAAAAACAAGAGCAGGAACACACAGGATCACATAGATAACAACGAATCCAAACACCCTTTTATGTTAACTGATTTTGTCATTTCATAACACAAAGAGACTTTGAGTGAGTTAACTATGCAGGATCATTCACTAATCTATTTTAACTATTTTTAAAGTAAAAATCATGCATAAACCAAGACTCAAACTGTGTTATACTAAATGTACTAAGTTTGACAGTGAAATTGTGTTAAAGAGCACACATGATATCTAATGAACAAGCTAGTAAAACAAACCAATAAAACAACTAACATAGACCATAGGAACATAAAAACACAGAGATAAGTACTTATTACAAGGTGCTACAGTAATATACCAAATTATGAGAAAATGCTTACAAATTGTTTTCAACTGAAAATCAAGTTACCAATGGACCAAACCATAACCTAATGCCTTCCACAAGGCTACTAAACCCAAGACCTTCCATATTTACCCCTTCTCCATGCTTCATTCATGATCTTGAGTGATTTTTGAATTTCCATCTATTTGCTTTGGAATTTTGAGAATTTATGAGTTAATTACCTAAAAGTCCTCTGAGTGGTATCTAAGCTTCAAAAAGCTTATAAGGGAAATGAATTTATCTTATTTTAACATTAAACAACCACTTTGACTAACAATTAAGTCTAATTAAGATTTTTAAGTAAAAATTGCATAGGATGAGATTAAACTAGAAACTTAAAATTGATGATGGTAATATCTTGAAAATACATTAAAATGAGTTACTACAACATCTTTTATCTAAAAATTACATTAGAAATTGAAATTACATTAAAACGAGTACCTAAAACTAAGCTAAAGCTAATAATTTGTCTCTGCTGCCTCTTTCTTCTTTGTAGGTGATTTGTTGGACTCAGTTGGTCCCACACATCATTTCCCAGCAATAAAATGGACCTTAGGATCACTTAAAAGTAATCTTGACCCTTTACTAGTTTTGGTGGGAAAAGAAGGATTGGGAAATTTGGCACTTAGCTTGTGTCTCATGTAGGATTTGGAGTTTTCCTGTTGATTTGAGGTGAGTAGGAGGTGGTGGAGTATGGAGTATAGTAGGGTGCAGGGTATGGGGAGGTATGAGCATGGCAGGAATAAGTGTTGAGGGGGAAGGGTCGGTCAAAGCCAGGGTTGACCTGGGGTGATTATTTAAAATTGGTGGGAGTATATATTTGTGGGAGTGGGCTGGTAAGGTGATTGGGCCAGGGATGGTAGTGGGCTGGTGTGTGATGAGGCGAAAAATGATCCGTTTTTAGGGGGTCATTTAAGCCCGAATCCGACTTTATTTGATCAAATATTGCCCTAAATCGTTCCTTTTGTGATTTTAGGTGTTTGGAGAGTGAATTCTGGAAAAGAAGCTATTTTGGACGTTTTTGAAGCATAAAAGTGAAGAAAACGGCTAAGTACCAAATTTCCATACTGAAAATACAAGGTGACAGCGTCAAGACCACCATCTTGACGGCGTCAGACATGAGGAATTAAAGACCGAAGGTGGTGACGGCGTCAGAAGGATTCGTGACGGCGTCAAAGTGGCAAAATTAATATACCGTGGGTGGTGACGGCGTCACATAGGCCGTCATAAGTGGATCAAGGCCGTCCGAGAAAGTATATGGCGGCGAGGTGACGGCGTCACAAGTAACTCTTGACGCCGTCAGCCTGTTTTTCCTATATATAGTTTTCTAGTTTTTTCATTAAAAAAGGAGAAGTTTTGGTGAAACCCTAAAGACGATTTTGGTGCCTCTTTTACAGGTTTTTCAAGGGTTCCAAACCCTTGAGACCTGGCATTGTAATTGAGATAAGTGTACTTTCAATTCAATCAATATGTCTATGTGTTGGTTGTTTATCTCTTGTTCTTGTCTCAATTCTACTATGCTAGGCTAGATCTCTTTTGTGTTTGCTTAGATCTAATGAAACCTAGATGTTGATTATGTGTTGATTACTTGTCTATTCTTGTTTTGAATGAATGATTTATATGTTAGGCTTAAGAAAACTGGCAGATCTCCAAATGGTAACATGCTTGAATGTCTTAAGAAACATGAACCGAGGCGTACTAGGTCTTTATTGGTTGTATTTAATGCATGAGCCACTGTTTACAATCCCTATAGTTATACTGGGTCATGGTGTAGGAGGAGATAAGAGCTCATAGAGTTGGGGAGTTATGTATGCCACCCCACGAATGGTATTAAGGAATACAATCCGTCATTCATACAAGTGTAACAAGTAATTAACATGTAAAAGATATCTAGGGAGTAGTGAAGTCTAAGTAAACACAATTTCTCCAATTACTGCTCACAACTTTAGTATAATTTAGTTTAATTTCATTTTCATTATTTTAATAGCTTTGGGTTAGTTGAATAGCAACTAATTCCGCCCACTCTTCCAAAACCCGAGATTTTACTTAGTTTCATAAAAATATAAAAATACAAAAATAATCATCTCTCACCTCTAGAACTATTAATTAGGTTTTCTAATCCTAGCGACACTATTCCTAAGCTGAACGATCAATCCCCCGGTACTTGTCACTATACTATACTACAACGATCAGGTACACTGCCTGGTGGGGGTTGTAAGCTTCTCGAGATCCCTCGAGAGGTAAAGCAAGGTGCGATTCCCACGCATCAAGTTTTTGGCGCCGCTGCCGGGGAATAGTTATTGTCTAGGTTAGGATTTCTTTTTATTAGGTCTACTTGCTAGATTCCTTTCTAGTAAGATTTTTATTTTTATTTTTAGGTCTTCTTTAGTCTATCTTATTTCTTCGTGCCTTTGTTCGTAACTCTTTACCATCCGACATCATGGAAGGTGGTAACATCTTTGAACCCATCATCCCACCACAACAAAACCCACCATTAGAACCCCTTAGGCCCCGAACCTTAGGAGAGTATTCCCGACCTAGCCACCAAGGCTACCGAAACACCATTGAGCACACCGGAGCCAATGTAACCCCCTTGCGATCCGACACCATCCGGTTGGTGCAAAGTGGATGTGCATTCCATGGACTTCGTTCCGAAGATCCAAACCAACACCTTAAGGACTTCCTCAAAATCGTAGATTCCATAGACCTAGGTGTTGAAACTAGAGAGACTACCCGTTTACGCCTATTCCAATTCTCTCTACGGGATCAAGCTAGTCAATGGCTTGAGCGTTTACCCGCGGGATCCATCACCACATGGGATGATCTCACCACTCGTTTCCATGCTCAATTTTTCCCACCGGGGAGAACTACTAAACTTAGGAATGACATCTTGATGTTTCAACAACGTCAAAATGAATCTCTTTATGAAGCATGGACTCATTTCAAGGACTTACTCCAAAAAGTCCCTCATCATGGCATAGATCTTTGGCTCAAAGTCCAAATCTTCTATGACCATATCGACATCTCCACGAGGCAAACCATTGACCAATCGGCCGGTGGTAAGCTACGTGATCTTAGTGCAGAACAATCATTGGAACTCATAGAAGATCTTGCTCTCTATGACAACGAAAGTTGGAATGATCCCCGTGATTTGAACAAAACGGTCAAGGTAATATCTTTGCCTTCGAACAATTCAAGCACTCCCGACCGTAGGATCATGGAACTTGAAGGTCGAGTCAAGTCTCTTATGAAATCTTACGAAGCTCATAAGCCTTCAAGCCAAGTAAGCAGAATCGCTTCTGCATGCAAACTGTGCAATGGCCCTCATGAGACCTACAACTGCATGGAACTTCCAAAACGTGCTTATAACGAATTCACATCATCACACGTAGGGCAGGGTCCTCGAACTTCTGCCGAAGCATATGAGGCATGGAAGGATAAACCTAATTTTAGAGGGTATCAAACACGAAGTGTATCATTCAATGACTCCTCACCACTCATTTGGTCCGAACATTTTCCATCGCAAAGTACCCCTAGGCGAAGCTGTGAAGATGATTTAAAAAAATTCATTCTTTCTCAAGAACTGCAGCTCACTACACTCGAGACAAAATTCAAACAACAGCAGGCTGACGTGAACAACAAGATTTGTAATCTGTTGACTGCTATCAAAGAGCATATTGATAATAAGCCCATTCACGTTGATGAGGTTAAGTCTGCTACCGTCATGAGTCCACCAGCCTCCCCTGTAAAAATAGAAAGTCCTAGCAAGCTATTCAAACATCTATCTCCTAACGAAAAAGGACCTATCAACCCCCCTGGACCAATCCACTTCGTAAACACCATCACCACAATATCAGCTGCAGCATCCAATCCAACCCAACAACAAACTGACAAAATCAGTCAGACAGCGGAGGATGAGACCTCAAAGGTTGACCACGCTTCGGCAAGGAAACCTACCAACTCACCCGAGCAGTGCACCGCGCAGAAATCTGACAAACCGGATGAAAGGAACGAGACATCGGAGGAACAGGAGAAAGGCCCAACCACTTTGAGTAAATCTGTTATAGAAGAATCCGGAATAGAGGATGTTATTAGTATAGGTAGCAATCAAACCAAGGAGAGCGGCTCTAAACTTTTCAAAATCTCCTGTACCATTGAGGGAAAGGTCTTAATTGATAGTCATATAGATCCTAGCTTCCCAGTCAACGTAATCCCACTTTCCCTATATCACAAGGCTTTCCCAGAACACATTGCGTGCGAAAGGGTAGTAGCGAATTTGTCAATTAGGATTGGAGAGCTTGTTTACAATACTGACCTCACCGTGTTTGATGACATGGACCCTCTCGCCAATCAAACATTAACCAACCTTGTCCTTGGGATGCCATTCATCAATGAATCGGGAGCAATCCTTGACGAGAAAGATGGTAGTGTATTACTCACCAATGGTGTTAGAATGGTAATTTTTCGTAGGGATGGTGAGGAGGTTTATGAGTATCGTCCCTCTCTTGAGGGGAATCTATATGGGTAAAAGGATGGAGAGTTGAGAAAGATCAAACGACGTGATCCGAATAACCTAAAAATCCCTTGCATGATCGGTCATAAGTACTTCGAAAACATATACATTAATGTATTCCTGCCAAAGAATTTCATGTCATTGTTTCATTATAACAATATCTGCAGATAGGGGATGATTTACAAGGGAGAGAAGGTGGTTGGTAAGGATCATGAAATCCAAGTGTTCGTAGGAAATATGGCATTCCCTATGGAGTTCACGATTGTGGACAACATAGAGGACTTTGTTGACCCTAGGCTATCGCAAGTCGTCTTTGGAGCACCCTTTTGTGAAATCACTAAGTTGATAGTGGATGACTTGAACGGAATCATGACTTTCACTGACGGGATTAGGAGGATTTCATACCAAACGCCATACAAAAGAAGAGACCTTAGGGAGATAGATTGCGATGGGCTCGATGTGATGAGCTCCCAACTTGTCTTGTGCGATGATGATGTTAGCAGAGGGTGTAGAAATATTTCTGATTTATCTTGTGGGTTCTTTAAGGATGTTAGTAAGCTTGGCTCTAAGTATCGACTGGATGTTTTCGAATTCGAAGATCCGAAGTACTTACACTATGAAAGCGATACTAGTTTAGAAGACGACCTAGAGAGTGGAACCAATGAAGAGATCACGTAGTAACCCACGACTTTGAGTCTAGCTACAAGACTCGTAAATAAAGAAAAGCGCTTCTTGGGAGGCAACCCATGTTTTGTGTGATTTTTATTTGTTTGATTGTTATTTGCTTCCGTATGCATGTTTTATTTTTATTGTTGGTTGATCATGTTTCTCAATTAAAATGTAAAATACTTTATTATGTTGTTTGGCCTAGTCTTAACTTCAACCTAAAGGTATTTTTGCAAAAGATAAGTGTAAGGGGAAACCCCAAATATGTTTTTAAGAAACAAACCAATCATGATTCTCCACAATATTTAATGAACATGTATATTCGTATTTGTTAGAGTCAAATGCTTGTATTGAGTCATAATGAAGTTTTGCAGGATTTTCTAGGAAGTAGGACAAAGTTTTTCCAGAAATTTTCCGGAAACTTAACATAAAAATTTCTGCAGGTCCATTCTGACGGCGTCAGGGTATTGCTCTTGACGGCGTCAGGAGTTAAAATCTGGAAATTTTACCGGTTTTGTTTTTCTAACGGGGTCTTATGGTTTTTGTGGATTATTAAGTTTTATAATCTCCAGGAAATCTACAAACTTCATTCCACAAGCATTATATCTTACTTTGTTTTCTAGGATTTAGTAACTTATATAGGATGCCGCCGATTTTACGCGAGGTTGCCTTGTCTATTGTTGTCAGGATTTACAGGTTATTTATGACAAGAAGATGATTTATATTCTGGAAGGGAAGCTTTGATTGTTCGTTTTCTTGGAGGAAGATTTAACCTGGCCAAGCTATAATCCATACCGAGCGAATCAGGGGAGTATTTGATTTCATTCTCTTTACTTTCTAACTTTTACATTCTTTACTTGAACATTGGGGACAATGTTCATCTTAAGTGTAAGGGGAGGGTAAAAAGATGATACCTTACATATGCACTTTCGCTTGAGTTTGTTTTGTTTGATAGTAGATGTGTAATAAAACTACGAGAAATACTTGTTAGTGTAATTTTAGCGCCAAATTTAAAATTTTTTACAACATTTAGGAGTGAAACTTTAGCCATAGCAAGCGTCTCATGGATAGGAGGTTGTATGACTAGCACATAACCGTATATTCAGAAAAAATTTTCCACCCAAAAATGTGAGGTTCGCCTTTAGTTTTGATAGGAAAAGCATTTATTATTGGTGCTTATGAGTGTACCGGTAGCATTTAGATTCTAGAACTTGCGTTAGTGATGCATCCCGAGACCGCTAGTGAGACTACATTCGTGTGGTAGGATTTACTACATGATAAGAGGCATTAGGATCACCCTTGTGTTAAACCCGTATTATAATTACTTGACCATTTAAGTCATATTACTTGGCTAGTTAAGTCAACTAATTTTTCCCACACCCTTAGCGTTGTACTCATTTTTAGTACACGATACCCCTAGTACACCCCTCCGAGCCTATCTTTTCGTTTCTAACTTTAAGCATCTTACTTAAAGGAAGAATTTGTTACACCCCACTTAAATGTACACCCAAATCGCCTTAGCCTTCCGTGTATGCGTTCATTTTTAGTGCATTATTGTTATTTGTTAAACCCTAAGTTAACTTTCTAATTGATTACATGGTTGCTAAGTCGAGTCATATCCTTGTACATATTGTTTTGGGACGATTGGGACTCATGGGTAAGTACTTATTTTATGGAGTAATGGGGAAGAACATCATTTATTACCCCCATACGTACGTTAATCTTAAAAGTGCTCCAAGTGTTTTGATTTTCTTAATTCGAGTATGTAAAGATTCAAGTGTAAGGGGAATTCTCATCCCCTATGATGTATTATTTCGGATGGTAGGGTAAGAGTGTATGCAAAAAAAAAAAAAAAAAAAAAAAAAAAAAAAAAAAAAAAAAAAAAAATCGAAAAAGTCAAGAAAAAGAAAAAAAAAAATAGAAAAAGAAAAGAGAAAAAAAAAAACATACGGACTACCATCCCGTTTTCATTCTATGTTTATTTTATGTTTTTGTTATTTTTCATTTATTAGCTTAAGTCGAGTCTAGTCTTGGCTTAGCAACGCCATCTTGTACATGTAATTAACCGAGATTGTTAACTCGCCACCAGTAAAACTTCCTTTATCCAACAAAACCGTGTAATTCATATTCCTACACCTAACGTTATAACCCTTTAAAAGACCTCTTTGATAGTTTATCCTAGGTGCTTACGCCATGTGGTGGAGGTTTGATCCTTCCCCAAGCCTATGGTAATCTATTTTGCTATGACAGGTAGTGAGAGATATCTTCCATTTCCATAATGTTATATTACTTTATTACACCCGAGAGATGTGAGTATCTAAACACTATTTGTGAGGTGCTTGTGTATGACTTCCGTGCTTGTCTATTGGTCTTTAGTGGAACGATTATTTGTTGTAATTACTTTTATATTAGTGTTAAATGACCCCTAACTTGTCTTTTGAGTAGAATAAAAGCTCATTTGCTTGAGGACAAGCAAATCTCAAGTGTAAGGGTATATGATGAGGCGAAAAATGATCCGATTTTAGGGGGTCATTTAAGCCCGAATCCGACTTTATTTGATCAAATATTGCCCTAAATCGTTCCTTTTGTGATTTTAGGTGTTTGGAGAGTGAATTCTGGAAAAGAAGCTATTTTGGACGTTTTTGAAGCATAAAAGTGAAGAAAACGGCTAAGTACCAAATTTCCATACTGAAAATACAAGGTGACGGCGTCAAGACCACCATCTTGACGGCGTCAGACATGAGGAATTAAACACCGAAGGTGGTGACGACGTCAGAAGGATTCGTGACGGCGTCAAAGTGGCAAAATTAATATACCGTGGGTGGTGACGGCGTCACATAGGCCGTCATAAGTGGATCAAGGCCGTCCGAGGAAGTATATGGCGGCGAGGTGACGGCGTCACAAGTAACTCTTGACGCCGTCAGCCTGTTTTTCCTATATATAGTTTTCTAGTTTTTTCATTAAAAAAAGGAGAAGTTTTGGTGAAACCCTAAAGACGATTTTGGTGCCTCTTTTACAGGTTTTTCAAGGGTTCCAAACCCTTGAGACCTTGCATTGTAATTGAGATAAGTGTACTTTCAATTCAATCAATATGTCTATGTGTTGGTTGTTTATCTCTTATTCTTGTCTCAATTCTACTATGCTAGGCTAGATCTCTTTTGTGTTTGCTTAGATCTAATGAAACCTAGATGTTGATTATGTGTTGATTACTTGTCTATTCTTGTTTTGAATGAATGATTTATATGTTAGGCTTAAGAAAACTGGCAGATCTCCAAATGGTAACATGCTTGAACGTCTTAAGAAATATGAACCGAGGCGTACTAGGTCTTTATTGGTTGTATTTAATGCATGAGCCACTGTTTACAATCCCTATAGTTGTGCTGGGTCATGGTGTAGGAGGAGATAAGAGCTCATAGAGTTGGGGAGTTATGTATGCCACCCCACGAATGGTATTAAGGAATACAATGCGTCATTCATACAAGTGTAACAAGTAATTAATATGTAAAAGATATCTAGGGAGTAGTGAAGTCTAAGTAAACACAATTTCTCCAATTACTGCTCACAACTTTAGTATAATTTAGTTTAATTTCATTTTCATTATTTTAATAGCTTTGGGTTAGTTGAATAGCAACTAATTCCGCCCACTCTTCCAAAACCCGAGATTTTACTTGCTTTCATAAAAATATAAAAATACAAAAATAATCATCTCTCACCTCTAGAACTATTAATTAGGTTTTCTAATCCTAGCGACACTATTCCTAAGCTGAACGATCAATCCCCCGGTACTTGTCACTATACTATACTACAACGATCAGGTACACTGCCTGGTGGGGGTTGTAAGCTTCTCGAGATCCCTCGAGAGGTAAAGCAAGGTGCGATTCCCACGCATCAGTGTGTTTGTTGGGTGGATTTGGATTTGGCTTATAATAAAAACAAGGGTCCATTTGGTTTAAACTATCACAAGGACCAATATTTGCAAAATCTGAAAATGGAGGAGCTGAGTTTGGAGATTTTCCAAACTTGCGTCAAGGTTCATTTCTGCCACATTTCCATAATCCAAGGTCCATGAATGTAATTTTCCACTTTTTGATCTCAAGGGACTAAAACTACCAAATATTGAAACTTGAGGGACCAAAATGTAATTTATTCAAACTTTCAATTCAAGGACCAAAATTGACACTTGTGACTTTCCAGGGACCAATAATGACTTTTCTTCCAAAAATATTCCAATGGGGACCAAATCTGCCAAATGTGAAACTCCAGGGACTAAACATGTAAATTCTCAAAACTTTTGAAAATTTTCACCAAAGGACTAAATATGACAACTTATGATTTCAAAAGGACCTTTGGTGACTTTTCTTTTAAAATAAGTGCTCAAGGACTATTTTTGCCAATTTTTGAAACTTGGGGGACTGAAACTGCCAATTATGCAAACTTTGTTCGTTTTTCATCTGTTTTTACTCATTTTGCGTCTGAAACATATAAAACACAATGTTGGAATATTTTCAGTATTTTGACGCATTTCTGAGTGTTTTTAAATGTTTTTGCAGTTCAGATTGACTAAAAATGATGAGTATTCACACATTCACTAGGTTGTTACTTGTTAAGGTTTGTGACTCGATAAATCCTTACTCGATAAAGTCAGCTTACTCGAAACCTTGTCACTTAAGCCTTACTTGATAATCTCATGTAAAGCACCCTTACTCGATAAGCTAAATTTAATGAAGTAGAGTTTTACCTTACTCGATATATGCAAGAAAACCTTATTAGATATACGATAAGGTAAATGCCTTACTCGGCAAAAGTAACAAATCTTACTGGAAAAACTAGACCTTACTCGATAAAACTATAAGTAGTTCCTTACTTGATAAGACACTAACCCTTACTCGATAATATCAATGTTCCTTATTCGATAAGCACTTTCCAAACTCGATAACCCTAAAATTTCGCAATCCTTACTCGATAATACCCGTGTCTTACCCGTGTCTTACTCGATAAAATACGTATGAACAGCCCACGAATTCACCTTTTTCACCTAAATCGAACCTAAAAACACGATTTTTTCACCCAAAAACTATCTAAAATAACCTAACAATATCCCTTGGATCTTGATACCACTTGTAGGACCTTGGATCTATCTTTATCACCTTAGATTATGATGTTAGAGAGAGGTAGAAGAACTAGAGAGAGAAAGTAGAGATAAGGTGGAGAGAACTATGTGTAAAATAAACCTTTGATTAACATGAACTCCCACCATTCCTAACAAGCTTAGGAGGGTTTATATAGTTTTTACATTTGCCACCTTGGGCTTTCTCTTGGGCCTTCTTTTGGGCCAAGCCATTTAGGCTTTTACATTAACATAAAGGACTAGCATTTACTAACTATTACATGAATATATTTAACTAACTATTTGACTCAATAATGATCGTCACTTTTAATCCTAACAGTATGAATATTTATGGTTCAACTGAATCAACCAATCAACTGGAGTACTAAATGATAACGCCAAGTTTGAATCTTAGAGGCCAAAATAGAACTCGAACACGGTAATAAACCACGGGATTTTTTGGCACGGTAGACATCAATTTTCCCGGCATGTGTAATTAAGCTCGATCCCTTCTAGATTTATAACCCCAACATACAGATTTCTCCTCCCACAAATGAAGAGAAAGTTTAAATGATCTGGAAACTCCGTTATATGCCTATTCTCCCCCTAAAAAATGGCATGCAATGACGTTTTTGCCATATTTGAAATTCTGTGATGATTGTGATTTATCCATTGAGCATGAATAATTGTTGAAGCCCAAAATTACTATGAAGAAGATGCTAATTAAAACTCTCTTGTAAAATCTCTCTTAGTCTTCTCATCAATGGTTTAGCAAGTGAAGAATTCAATGAAGCTCGTAATATGCCTAAACCACTTGACGTATCGTGTTCAACTTTATAGGAGCACAAGTTGAAACATGTCTCTAACAATTTCCACCTCGTGTATTTAAGTATGACCAATTCTTGAGAAGATCTTGTAATACAATACCGTTAGAAGCTCGAAAACGACAATCTCTTGATGAAGCTTGATAATAGAAAAATTCGCGTCTTAAGCTTGCACTAATTTGTGATTAAGAACCTATTTGGAGGATACATTCAAAACTCCTTAGGTGGTGGTATATACCCATCCTTCCATCCTTTACAGTATATATCCGCCTCTTGAGCTATCCACATCTCGTGTGACACTGAGTACTAACATGTAACTCCTTTAAGTGATAGTTATATTCGTTGTGACCAGAATACAACCCGGTGATAGTTATAGTCTAATCACTGTGAATATGCTCGAGCAAGGATCTTCAAACATCGTGCATCCAACCAACCCCTAGATATTTGAGATACTAAGTACACGAACCCATAAATTAACAAACCAATCAAGCGACTATAATTTCTCAATTCCGTTTAGCTCAAATGATCTCGTGACGAAACGTGATCTCGAAAAAATAACTTCCAATCGATAAATGATGTGTGCTTATTCACACATCATTTTTAGGCCTTAAATCAGACCAAATACACCAAATACTAACCAAATAGGCCAAGAGAATGTATGTTTTTGTATTTGTGTATGTGCAGGTACGGATTTGTGAAAAATGGACAAAAACAAAGCCAAAACCGACAAAAACGAGCACGAGAATGGTAAAAGGTCAAAAGCCGGAGTCGGGGAAGCTTAATGATCAAAGAAAGCTCAAAACTCCAAAAATCATCCTTGAAGAATTAAAGATTGTCAGAAATAGTCCCTGATCAAAGTTTGGAGAGATTGGCAATTTTAGTACAAATCTTTCAAGAAATGACATAATTTGTCCTTTGGAGAAACTCTTGAAGAAAATTCAAATACAGTCCCTCATAAATCAGAAAATTACAATACAAGCCCTTGGATATTAATTTGGAAGATTTACATAAATGGTCCTTATGAATTTCAGAATTGCAACAAAGGTCCTTGAATAATAATACTACTCCTAAACTAACATTACAACCGGATCCAGTCCACTTCTAATGTCCCAAGAAACAAAAGCCCGCAACCCTGAAATCTATTACCCGGTCCACCTCCTTTTTACCCTGGTCAACCCTTGACCTTGACCCGGTCAAACACCCTTTTAATAATAACACCCCCAATTCATATTACCCGCCCCCAATTCATTATTTACCCAGATAATATAAACCCTAGGTTACTGTTTACTCAATTAAAATTCCAATTGATAGAGAGTAAGGGCACGTTGGTCTAATTGATTGCATCTAAAAGGTCTTGACATGTCAGGAAATGATACGTCAGTGATCCACATGAGAGTGTGAGTCAAATGATTGGGTAATAATTGATCAAACGGCTGATATCAATAGATTAGGGACCAAGGTTAATCTAAGGGCTATCATTCACTCAAAGAAGCACAATGAGGCACGGATTGATGAGTTGTACATGCTAGAAGGATCCAAGAAGCACTTCCTCAGCACCTATATATACCCCCTCCTCAGTCATTGAGGTGAGTAGTTTTTGTGTATAGGTTTTTATTAATATTTTGTTTAATTTTTCTGTCTTGTATTTCCAATTCCATCTTTGTACTCAAATTTCTAAATATTAATATAATTCAGTTTTATTTACAGCTTATTGTCCTAGTTTTTCTTTTAGTTTAACTTCATTATTTACTTTCTATTAGCTTAAATCAGTAGTATAGTTTGTTTTAATACTTCATTTAAGTTCCTGTCTCATCTTATATTGAAAAATCCAAAAAAATATAAAAAAAATCAGGAAAAAAATTGTTTTAATTCTAAATTTAAGCTTCAACAAGCCTTTTTCTGTTAATCATAAGCTCATTTAAGCTTCCTTATAGCTTTTTGTGAGCTTATTCAATCATATCTCTTAGTTTCCAAAAAAGTCAAATAAAGTAAAAAAGAGCTTATTCAATAAGCCAGCTTATTTAAGGAGTAAAGGCAGCCAAAAGGAGTCCATTGGCCTGTCATAAAGACAGGCAAGCATAGTAAACCCCCTCTGTTTAGCTGAGGGGGCTTTTGCTTTGTAAGTCTCATTTATTTTTATCTAATTCTGCATCAGTAGTAGTATAGTAGATTTAGTCATTTTATTGTTTCTTATTTCTGTTTACTTTGTTGTTTTAAGCTTAATCTCAGTTTATATTTCATTTAGGCCTTAGTTTGTTTGATATTGGATTGTTACAATTTCATTGCTGTGATACTCTTGGATCTGTGTATCTGTGGTTGTTTGTGTTTGATTATGTGTTTCTGTGTGTATTTTAGATTATTGGATCAGTATTTAAGTAATATTGGAGGATTGGATTGGTGGACAGTTAGATTTAGGATTGGATATTTGAGTAGTAAGAGGTTCATAGCAGTCACTATAGGGGTTTTTAGATTAGAGTAGTTTGGTAGTGGAAATTGTGTTTCAGAGGATACAAAGTCATTAGACAACATTCTTAGGGTAACTTTAGGTCTAATATTACATAAAATTAGTTGGTCATCTCAATAAAAATCAATTTAGCTCTTAATTAATCATAGCACTTTGTAAAGTAGTTGCATAAGCTATATAATAGTTGCATAATAGAGTAAGTTAGCTTAAATTAGTTTAATATTAGATCATTACAACATAAGTTAGCATTAAGAATAGATACAAGTTCATTAAAGTCAAAAGTTTCATTCAAATTTAAAAGTCAAATATTATTGAACTCAGTTTCGGTCACATCTTTGAGAATAATTTTAGGATTCAATCTTGATTGGAAATAGTTTTAGCTTGTTGACTTAAGAATTTTAGCAGCCTATGAATCAATATCAAAAAGAAAAAGTTGGTTTGGATCTTAATTGCTTATTGACAATTTAGTTGGAATTGGTTGTTTGACTTAAGCATTGTTCTGCACATCAGCTTTTGGTCATACTTCTAGGGAACATTTAGGATAACCATTAAGTTCTAGAGTCTAATCATTTGGTGTTTTTGAAATCTCAGTTGGATAGTGTGGGTTTTGCCCCCATAAGCTCATTCTCTTAAGCTTAATTGCACAGCAAATTTGGCTTATCAAGTTGTGTAGTCTGAGCCAAGTTTCTGTTTTCATAAATAGGGCTGCAATTTTGTTTTGTTGATCATTATCTGAGTATTTTTGTTCATCTCAGTTCATTTGTGCTTATAGAAGCTTAATCCATTGAGTATTTGCCATTAGCTTCTTCTGATTGGCTTCTTCTTATCCACTCAAGTGCTTATTTGAATCAGATTTGGTCATTCTCTGTGTTTCTGAGTCCTATTCGCTTTGTATCAACTAATTTGAGCTTAATTTAGTAAAAAATACTTCGTGTCAAAGTTTCATTACATTTGGTCAAGTTTGCTTATTATTAAGCACTTCAATATAAGCTTTTTAAGCCATTCAGCAATTTCCAGAGCTTATTTTTCACATTTTAAATTTTTCCTAGAATTAGAATAACATTTTAGAATTTTCCTGGATTTTTCATATTTTTCTAAATTCACTTGCTATTTTTCTTATTAAATTTTAGTTTTTAATCAATTTTTAATACTTTTTAATTACCATAAATCCCAAAAAAATCAGAAAAAGCCTAAAAAATCCAAAAATATTTTAGAAATTAGTTTTTATATGTTTCAGATTTTTAGAAATTTATTTTGCATTTTTCTCATTTAATCTCAAAATAACTCAAAAAGCAAAAAAAAAAAAAAAAAAAAAAAAATTTCAGTTTTAAAATTAGTTTTTATTTATTTTATAATTTTCAAAATTTATTTTTTATTTTTCTTTCTTAATTTCCATTTTCTTTTAATTTTTAATTAGTCAAATTAGTTTTAAATTCATAAAAATTAAATAAAAAGTCAAAAAAATATTTTTCTTTTTCTCAAAATTTTCTTTTATCATTTTTAGCTTAGGTAAATTATTTTCTAGTCCGTAGGATTAGTATAGCTTTAATTTCACGTTTTATTTCGCGCATTTACGTTTTATTTACGTTAAAGCTTATGGTTTTTAATTCTACGTTACGTTTTAGGTTTCCTTATTTGAATTACGTGCTTAAGTGTTTCTTTGTGCTTCATTTTTGTTAATAGAAATATCGCCTAAAAACGTTATTTATATTTTACGATCTTTGCTAAGTTTTGTTAACAACAAAATGTAAACTTTAGTTTCTAAGTAAAACATAATTTTAGTTTAAAGACTTGCATAATTAGACATTTGCTACATTTTACATTTCACATTAAACACAACACTTTTTGTATTTCTTAAAGTAGAAAAATGTTAACATCACATCATACATTTATGTTAAGCTTGTGCGTTTTACTTACCATAACCTCTTACACATTTTTGGAAGCTTTCCATCTTTGATTCAATATGTTTGACTAGAATTTAGTTGATGTGACTTTGGTTGTTTTGGATAAATTTATTAGAAAACCAATTGCAAGCCTGACGGAACCCTGGGGGAACACGGGCGGAATCCATCTGAGGGTTCCGCCGTATCCGTCAGACCTGCAGAAGGTCTTGCTATAAATACCAAGCCATATGTTTCAATTTTTGCTTTATCACTCTACATTACATTTTCACACACATACATTCATATCATTCATCTAACCCTTTAACATTTCATTTTGATGTGAAGTTTCTTTTGTGGCAAAGAAGTTCACAAGTTCATATTAAGTTACAAGTATTCAACACAACGTTGCAAGACTTGTTAGCTTAGCATTGTGTAGACTTTATGTAGTTTACACTTCATTTGATTGTGTGTTTTCAGTAGTGATCGGTTAGTATTTTAGTACTCAAAATACAAAGTGTGACGGGAGTTGTTATACCCTTGTAAAAGAACTAACGGGAGTGGTTGTACCCTTGTAAAAGAACTCGACATCTAGCTTAGTGTCGGTAAACGTGTATAAGCGACGTGTAAGGTTTTCTCCGCCGGTGAAAGGAGCTTGTTGACTAGTGAAAGAAATTCTTGAGTTGGATACTCGGGGCGTGGACGTAGGGCAAGGAAAAAGAGTCCTTGTAGCCGAACCACGATAAATACTCTTGTTGTGGTTTGATCATTTCTTTCTTTATACTTGCATTTCATATATTGTGTTTGTGTTCATATCTTTGATTAAACGGAAAGTTTCAAAAGATAATTAAGCAAGTTTAATGTTTTTAAACGGTAAACTATTCAACCTCCCTTCTAGTTTTCCACAATTGGCATCAAGAGCTATGTTACTCAAGCTTTTAAGATATATTGTGTTTTAAAACTTGAAACGATCCATGGATTTTGAAAATTACAAAGAAGGGCAATCTATGCAAAGACCAACACTTTTTGAAGCAAATGGTTTTATATATTGGAAAAACTATTTTGAAACTTACGAGAAATCTAAAGATATATATTTATGGTATATAATCATTGATGGTGATAATATAGCTACAAATAGTAAAGATGATGATCAAAAGAAATTGATTGCTAATAATAATGAAGCTAAAATGATGTTTTACAATGCTTTGCCTAAGAAAGAATATGAAAGATTCTTTATGTGTAAAACCGCCAAAGATATTTGGCAATCTTTAATTGTCACTCATCAAGGAAACTCACAAATTATGGATAACAAAATTGATCTTCTTGTTCAACAATATGAACAATTTGTTATTCCTGAAGATGAGATTATTGATAGTGCATTTGCTAGGTTTAACACTATTATTACTTCACTTAAAGCACTTTATGAATCTTTTTGTAGCAAGAATTTTGTCAGGAAATTCCTTAGAGCACTCCATCCGAAGTGGAGAGCAAAAGTGACGGCAATTGAAGAATCCAAGGATCTTTCAAGCATGTCACTTGAAGAGCTAAATGGAAACCTCAAAGTTTATGAAATGGTAATGGAAAAAGATTCTGAAATATTTAAAGGCAAGAAAGAAAAGGTTAAGTCCATTGCCAAGAAAGCTAGAGTCCAATCAAGTGATGACGAAGAATCTACTTCGGATAGTGATGATGAAGAATATGCCATGGCCGTTAGAGACTTCAAGAAGTTATTTCGTAGACGAGGGAAGGTTGTAAGGCAACCTAAAGATGACAAGAAAACCTTCTGTAAAGATCGTGATGATAGGAAAGGAAAGGTTGAAAGGAAATGCTATAGGTGTGGAGACACAAGTCATCTCGTAGGAGAATGTCCAAAACCACCCAAAAGCAAATCTCAACAAGCTTTTGTGGGTGATGCTTGGAGTGACTATGAAGGAGAAAAGGATGAGCCAAAGAATGATGATATTGCTCTCATGGCTCACGACTCAAATGAGGTACTCTCCGACTCATCTTATTCTTCCATTGATGATTACACCTTACAAAAAGAATATAACAAAATTTGTGAATTAAGCTTAAAAATCATAAACAAAAATAAGTTTTTGAAAACTAAAAAGGAGTTTTTAGAAAATGAGGTTTATGAGTTAAAAGAAAAAGCTAAGAGATTAGAAAAGAGTAAAGGTATTGACACATCGTGCAAATCATGTGAAGAGCTTAAACTCGAAGTTGAGAAACTTAAAATTACTCAAGATGATCTAATAAAACAAACCACAAAGTTTAAGAAGTTCGATAAAAGCATTTCTTGTGCGGATGAAATTATGAAACTTCAAAAGTTACCATCTGATAAAACAGGGCTAGGTTTCATGAAATTAGAAACTTTGAAGAGTCAAACGAAACAAGAAAAGAAAGCACAAGAAACTAGCAAAAGTGCTATAGCAGCCCGCGGAACGGACGGAACCCAAAATAGGGTTCCGCCCGTTGAACCCAATGGTTCCACCAGGTCTGCAGCAGCTGTAACAACTTCCATGTCAGATCGTTCAAAATTTGGTAAAGTCACATATAAAAATGGAATAAAACCTGCCTTTAAAACTGGAGTAGGACTTAGTAAAAACGAATTTAGAGCTAGAAATACTAAACCAAGAACTAAGAATCCAATTCCCAAACGCCCCTTTCCAAAGAGTAACTACAACACACGACCAAACTCTTGACATAAATAACGTCTAAAAACATTGTTAGCCTATTAACAATGTCTCTATGTTTTGATAATTACAAAGCATAAACTCATTAATCTAAAACTTATGACGTAAACAAGTTTTCAGTGATTAATATTTGTCTTTGCATCCATATCACTTAAGGTATGAATAAACAAAGTGTTTATTGCATTTCATGATCAAAGGAAATTTTTCTAATCACTAGAATTTTTATAAAATGTATTAAACATTCTATATCTTTTACAAAATTACTTTTGGAATTAAAAGAATATGTTTAATTCATTATAAATATATGATTTCAAATTTCCAACCAAAAATGGCAAATTTTATCCAGAAAAATATTCCCCACTAAAACACAAGGAAATCCAACGTTCTGAAGGGGCGTCCCCCTTAATTCCTTAGGCGGCCCCCTTAATCATTAAGGGGACCGGCCATTAATTAAGGGGACCGGCCACGCTCCAGAACAGTAATTTTCTCCCCTATAAATATTGGTTCATCCCACATAATTTTCTCACCTTTTGCACTCCTAAACTTTATGTTCTAGATCCACCTTTCTATTCTCTTAATCCTTTGATCATAAGTACATAATTCTTTGTTTCAAAGTGATTCAAACATCATCCTCTCAAGTGCAAGAGAAGAATACTTCTATCCCCTAAGATAAGAAGTATTACAACTTGTTGTGACCTCCACATACAATTTGTTGGTGCATCATCAAGATCATTTACATTATTCTTTGTGAAGATTGTTGTGTATACTTGATTGTAGATAGTTGTGCTAGGTATATAGATTGTGTGATTAGTTAGTTGTTTGGTGTGAAGAAGAAAAGTTAGGAATTAGATTGTAGTGAAGAAGCTAGGTGTGAAGTTGTTAGTTGTGAAGTAAATTGGTGTGAAAAAGATAGATGTGAAGTAGTTAGTTGTGAAATAGATTGGTGTGAAGAAGTTGTGATTTAGGTGTGAAGAAGTTGTGGTGTGTAAATTGGTGTGTAAGTTTTTCTCCGCCATAAGGGAGCTTGTTGATATAGTGAAGAAAACTCTCGAGTTAGGTGCTCGGGGAGTGGAGTAGGGCAAGGAAGGTGTCCTTGTAGCCGAACCACTATAAATCTCTTGTCTCGCGGTTCGATCTTTCCATCTTTTACTTATTTCATTACTTATCATTGTTATATCTTACTTATTGATAGTTGTTTATATTGTGCAAGACTTGAGGTCACATATTATCGAATCTAAATTTTTAGAAACTAAGAAAATACTAAAACTATCTTTTATAATAAAAATACGTAAAACTATTCAACCCCCTTCTAGTTTTCCACAATTAGTATCAAGAGCCACGTCGAGCAAGATCTTTAAAATATATTGTATTTTAAAACTTGTAACGATCTATGGAATCTGAAAAATATTTAGAAGGGCAATCTATGCAAAGACCACCACTATTTGAAAGTGATGGATTTTTATATTGGAAAAATAGATTTGAAACGTATGTGAAATCAAAAGATCTTGATCTTTCGCATATTATTACCTTTGGTGATTTTCCCCCTATTCAATGTAATGTTGAAACTAAACTGGATGAAATTGTATCTTTTGAAAAACAAAATGATGATTTGAAAAAGAAACTAGCAAAAAATAATGAGGCTAAAATGGTCATTTATAATGCGTTACTACGCAAAGAATATGAAAGAATTTTTATGTGTAAAACCGCCAAAGAAATTTGGGATTCTTTACTAATTACTCACCAAGGTAATAGCCAAGTCAAAGATAATAAAATAGATCTTCTTGTACAACAATATGAACAATTTACGATTCCGGAAGAGGAATCAATTGATAATGCTTTTCCTAAATTTAACACTATTATCACAAGTTTAAAAGCACTTGATGAGACATTTTCTAGTAAAAATTGTGTTAGAAAATTTCTTAGGGCATTGCATCCAAAATGGCGAGCTAAGGTCACGGCAATTGAAGAATCAAAGAACTTGATGACGTTATCACTAAATGAACTAATTGGTAACTTGAAGGTTCATGAAGAAATTATAAGAAGAGATTCGAAAACGGTTAAAGTCAAGAAAGAACAAACCAAATCCATTGCTCTAAAAGCCAAAAAGGAACCTAGTGATGATGATGATTAAAGTGACGAAAGTGAAGATGAAGAATATGCAATGGCCGTAAGAGAATTCAAGAAATTCTTCAAGAGACGAGGAAGATTCACTAGATCATCACGAGACGAAAGAAAATCATTCCAAAGAAATAGAAGTGACAACTACGGGAAAAGAAAGTGCTTTAGATGTGGAAGTCCAAATCATCTCATTGGAGAATGTCTAAAGCCGCCGGGTTATGAAAATCAAGGCGCATTTGTTAGTGGAACATGGAGTGATAGTGAAAAAGAAGAAGTTGAAAAGCCAAGAGACGAAAAGTCTTTTATGGCAAAAGAAACCGACGAAATATGTTGAGGAATTGACTTGGAGCCTGACGAATGGATCAAAGATAGCAGATGTTCGAGGCACATGACGGGGAACCGCAAGCTATTCTCTACATACAAGGCATAATGGAGGTAACGTTATTTTCGGTAGTGACTTACGTGGAAAAATCATTGGCAAAGGTACGATTTCTCAAGACTCACTTACTATTGAAAATGTAGAGCATGTAGATAATTTAACATATAACTTGCTTAGTATAGGATAAATATGTGATAATAAATGTAGAGTCACCTTTACCGAAGAGGATAGCGAAATAGTTAAGAATGGAAAAATTATAGGTAGAGGAATTAGGAAAGGTGGCTGATTGATGCTAAACCGTCAGACTAAAGTCAACCACTTGTGAATGGTCAACTATTATAGTCAAACAGCCTAGAATCAATCTCCGTGGAAGTATAAGGTTTCCCCGGGTCGTTATGTCCCGTTGAAGTGTGAATTGTAACTTTAGCGTATTCGTGATCGGGTGATTATTCACAGAAAGGGTTATGATCAGAATTATTTGGAAATTATTAACAAATATAGCTTAGGAAAGCTACGTGAGTGATTACGAGAATTTAGATTACAAAGATTTGAGCTAAAACCTAAAAACGTACGTTTTAATTAAAAACGTATACAGATGAACAAAACAAAAAGTACAACTGAAGGACGGGAAGGGTTAAAAGTGTAAAATTAATATTTTTACAATCCTAATAATTAAAGAAAATTTTAAGAAAAAAAAAATAATTTTTACACTATTTAATTATTTATTATTAATTAATTACAAATTATCTATTTAATACTAATTAAACTAATTAGAATTATTAAAAATACTAAAAAGGCTTAGAAAATTAAGAAAAATTTTACAAATCTAATTAACCATTACAGGAATCCTAGAAAATTATAAAAAGTTAATTTTATGTATTTTTAAGCTAATTAACTAATTATTAATCTAATTACTTATTAATTACTAATTAAACTAATTATATTAAAAAATATAGAAAATGAACAGTAAAAATTCTAGAAAAATTTATAAAAATGTTTTAACTAAAATAAAAGCTAGAAAAATTATAAAAACTAGGTTATACTATATAAAATCTAATTATGCTATTTAATTGATTAATATTAATCAAAACTAAATTAAACTAAAATTAATTAGAAAAACCACTAAAAGACAAAATAAAAATCTGGAAAAATTTATAAAATTATTTTAACCTAAAATAGAATTTCTAAAAATAAAAAAGTGATATATTACTTAGAAATAAATTAAAAAGAAAAATAAATTGATAAATCCTATTAAATAGAAGCTATCACTAATTTTAAATTTGGTTTTTTGGATTCTTTTCTTTTAATAAACTAATTATAAACTAAAAACAACTGCTTTTAATGAAAACACTTTTATTTTAACCCAATAAATAAGCACTTGGAGTGCTTATTACTCCCACAGTTGACTTTTGTTGACTGTGGAGGTTTTAAAACTCAAATGTGAAAGTGTGGGGTCCACAATGATAGATTATGGTTTCTCTGAGTCCAATGAACAAGAATAAGCAGATATCAAACAACAAGGTGGCCAGAATAAGCCAAAAATCTCAAATAAGCACTTGCTTATTGGTTTCCTGAGGCAGTTGTGGGACAGATATTGGGGGCCAAATTAGGTGGGGTCCGCTATCCTAGGGGTCAAACAAAGAGTCCAAAGTTACTCCCTGGTAGGAGGAGGGTTGAGAGGTGCAAGGTGGGGGCTTGGGACCCACTGGGTTGGCTGGAAAACCACCACCAAGTGGTGGTGGTGGTGGTAGTGTGTCTGCTGAGACAGAACAGAAGTGTTGCCCTGCAGCCTACTTCAAGGGGCTGTGGGGCCCTCAAATAAAATCACAAAAATAAACTGAAGCTGGGACTTTAGAGATGAGCTTGTAGACTACAAAACCTCAAAAGCTTAAGGTCTAGATCTCACTACTAAAATCTAAACAATTACTACCATTTTGGTGAAAATCTGATGATGATGATTTGACTTTTTATGAAACACTCACAAATTGACTTTTGTTGATTTTGATTTGATCTAACTAACTGAAAACATGTTTTTAAGTTGAAGTAAGACTAAATTATGTTGAAATAACAACTTGTGCTATGAAATTATGGATTATGAGGATCAAATACCACCACAGTTAACTGTGGTGGTGAGATTTGCTTGGTATTGACTATTTGTTAAAAACACACAAGATTTTATGACTTCTCTGACCTAAAGGGACCTAGTGAGACATGTAGACACCACAAATATCAACTGAGATACTTAGGTGCATTCTAAATAGATATAAGCCAAACACCCCCTAAAAGACAGATTTTTGCAATTTCTAGAACAAACAGATATTAGGAGTAAAAAGAAAGCTTCTAATTAGTTTACTATACTCCAAATAGCTTATGTGAACTCAGAAATATAAGCTTAAAGTACTAATACTCAAATATGCAATTTATACTACTATGACAGTTAGATTACTAACTTAAACAAAAAGAGGTTTAATGAATCTAAAACCTAGTTTAATCTTACACTAACAACTAATTTCAACAATAAAAGCAACCATAAGCAGCAGATTAAGCTATTGAAAAATGAAACATGAAATCAAAAGAGTTGCTCACAATGTGCTTCCTGCCTCAAATCAGTTGAACCAAGGACCACAATACCACACCTAGTATTCCCCAAGGAATTCTAACCCAGGGCCATCCTTAAGCTACCCTGCTCCATGCTTTCCTTCTCTTTTCAATTCTTTTTTTTTTTTATTTTCTGTTTACTTATTTATTATAATTTTTAAGGAAAATTGAAAATGCAAGAGAATAGGAAACTTTAAATTGATGAAACAACACTTATATTAATATTGAAAAGAGCAAATTACAACTGAAGACTTTGATTAAAAATGAAAAGGTACAATGCTTAAAAAGAAGAAATTACATTAAAATTAACTAAAAACTACTCTTCGAGCTCCAGTGCATCTTCTTCTTTAAATACCCCAAATTAGGGTTTCTGGACCCCTCTTGTCTCTTTCCCAGCTACAATTGTAGCCATTGGATGACTAATCTTCAATCTAGGCCCTTGATTGATTTTGGCGCCAAATTCATCTTTGGATTTTTCTTGGGTAATTGAAGCCAGTGGGTACATTTTTGGAGGTTTATGTTTGTTTGAGGTGCAAGGGGGGTGTAGGGGTGATGATTGGAAGGATTGGGGATGGTGTGTTGCAGGGTGTTTGCAGGCGTAGGGTGAGGTGGAAGGAGGGGTGGTCAACGCGGGTCAAAGATGGGGGGTGTAGGGGTGTTATTTAAAACGGTTAGGATTTTGGGTGGGCTAAGGTTTAAGTGGGCTGAGGGAGGTGAGGATGGGCCTGGAGTAATAAGGTGGGTTTGTTTGTTGGGTTGTTTTGTTTTAGTAATAAATAGGGTCCGTTTGGTATTTAACACATAAGGACCAAAGATGTAATTATCCAAAACTTGTGGGCTGAATTTGCTATCCTTCCAAACTTGTTACAAGGTTCTTTCCTGCCAAGAATAAATAATCAAAGGACCAAAAATGGTGTTTTTCATTTTGAAATTCATAGGGACCAAATTTGACATTTTTCAAAAATCCAGGGACCAAATATGTAATTTCCTCAAAGTTATCATCCAGGGATTAAAAGTGACAAAGGTGAATTCCCAAGGACCATAATTGACTATTTCTTCCAAAAATTCTCACCAGGGATTAATTATGCCAAAAGTGAAACTCTAGGGACCAATTATGTCAATTTTGGATTTTGAGGGGTTAAAGTGTAATTTTCTCAAACTTTATCACCCAAGGACTTATTTTGATAATTTTTGACTTTTCTTTACCTTGGGTTGACTTTTCTTTCATTTTAAACTTCCAGGGACTAGTTTTGCCAAATTTTGAAACTTGAGGGACTGAAACTGCCAATTGTGCAAACTTTATTCGTTTTTCATTTGTTTTTAAACATTTTGCATCTAAAACATATAAAACACACTTTTGGGATAAATTGTGTATTTTGATGCGTTTTTGGGTGTTTTTGGATGTTTTGGCAGTCCAGATACGATAAAAATGATGAGTGTTTGAGCATAGGATATGCCTAACGACCCTAGATGAAAACTCTACATTGTGGCATAGGAGATTAGGACATGCTAATATGCAACAAATACAATCTTTGGCCTCTAAGGAATTAGTTAGAAATTTGCCTAATCTAAAATATGACAAGCATTTTTGTGATGCATGCAAAATTGGAAAACAAGCTCATGCTAGTCACAAAGCTAAGAATATAGTATCCACTACTAGGTGCCTAGAATTATTACATATGGATCTTTTCAGTCCATCCGCTGTGCGGAGCTATGGAGGAAACAAATATACCTTAGTAATAGTAGATGACTATTCACGATACACGTGGACTAGGTTTTTAAATGACAAAACCCAAGCCTTTGAAAAATTCGAAATATTTAGTAAAATGATTCAAAATAAATTAGGATGCACAATAGTTGCCATTAGGACGGACGATGGTAGGGAATTTGATAACGAAGTACAATTCGGAAAATATTGTGATTTGAATGGAATATCTCACAATTTCTCCGCTCCTCGTACTCCTCAATCAAATGGCGTAGTAGAAAGAAAAAATAGGTCACTACAAGAAATGAGTAGAACAATGTTAAATGAACAATCCATACCACAAAAATTTTGGTGTCACGCCGTAGGTACATCGACATACATTTTAAATAGGGTATCAATTAGGAGAATTCTAGGAAAAACTCCTTATGAGTTACTAAGAGGTAGAAAACCAAACTTAAGCTACTTTAGGGTATTTGGAAGTAAATGTTATATTCTAAACACTAGGGATTACCTCACTAAGTTTGATCCAAAATCATATGAAGGAATATTTTTAGGATACTCACAAAATAGCAAAGCATATATAATACTTAACAAACACTCCATGAAAGTAGAAGAATCACTAAACGTAACATTTGATGAAACACCACCACCTCCTAAAACATTACCTTTAGAAGATGATGACTTAGTCAAAGATGAAGCTATTGAGGTTAGTAAAACAAAACCCATAGGGAATGATAATGAACACATTCACTTAGGAAATAACGAAATTGCTAATATTAAAGAATCTAGATCAAATCCATTAGATAATATAATAGGACATCTTAACCAAAGAACTCTTAGGTCACAAGCCCAAGATAAAAACAATTTCTTTTGTTTCCTCTCAGCAATAGAACCTAAGAATATTAATGATGCTTTAAAAGATGAAAGTTTGGTTATAGCTATGCAAAAAGAATTAAATCAATTTAAGGCAAATGATGTTTGGGAATTAGTCCCAAATCAAAGAATATGACCATCATAGGAACTAAATGGGTATATAGGAATAAGTTAGATGAGAATGGAATAGTTACTAGGAATAAAGCTAGGTTAGTTGCCCAAGGTTATAATCAACAAGAAGGAATTGGTTATGAAGAAACTTATGCCCCCGTAGCTAGACTAGAATCGATTAGGATATTACTTGCCTATGCTTGCGCCCTAGATTTTAAGTTATTCCAAATGGACGTGAAAAGTGCATTCCTTAACGGTTTTATCAATGAGGAGGTATATGTGGCACAACCTCTAGGATTCATTGACTTCACAAAACCTGATTATGTTTATAAGTTAAATAAAGCTTTGTAAGGACTCAAACAAGCTCCCAAAGCTTGGTATGATCGATTAAAAGCTTTTCTTATTAAACATGATTATTCCATGTGAATGGTAGATAACACTCTTTTCACTAAAGGAAAGACTCAAATCTCATCATTGTCCAAATATATGTTGATGAAATTATATTTGGATCAACTTGTCAAGACATGTGTGATGAATTTGCCAAAATCATGCATGGTGAGTTTGAGATGAGTATGATGGGTGAACTTAACTTCTTCCTAGGATTACAAATAAAACAATTAGAAGATGGAATATTTTTTAATCAATCTAAGTACATTAAGGAAATGCTTAAGAAATTTGGCCTAGAAGACTCAAAACCCATGAAAACTCCCATGTCTACGGAAGTAAAGCTCACAAAGGATGATGAAGGTGAGTCCGTAGATAACACCAAGTATAGAGGAATGATAGGTAGTTTACTATACTTGACGGCAAGTAGACCCGATATCATGTTTAGTGTCTGCCTTTGTCCCCGTTTTCAAGAGGATCCCAAAACCTCTCACCTAGAAGCGGTTAAGCGTATCTTCCAATACATTAAAGGCACTATACACTTAGGATTATGGTATCCTAAGGGATCCGGCATAGAAACCATCGTCTATGCGGATTCGGATCATCCGGGAGACTACGTAGATAGAAAAAGCACTAGCGGTATTTGCACGTTTATGGGATGTTGTCTAACATCTTGGTTTTCGAAGAAGCAAACCGCTCTTGCTATTTCTACCACCGAAGCCGAATATGTAAGCGCTGGAAAGGCATGTCAACAAGCACTATGGATGAAACAAGCTCTCGTAGACTATGGCATTAGGTTAGAAAATGTCCCCATTATGTGCGATAACAAAGGTGCGATAGATTTAAGTAAAAATCCGGTGCAACACTCTAGGACTAAACATATAGAAATACGCCACCACTTTCTTAGGGATAATGTACAAAAAGGAAACATATCTATAGAAAAAGTTGCATCGGAAGATAACATTGCGGATATATTCACAAAACCCCTTAAGCGTGAATTATTCAACCACTTGCGTTTAGGATTGGGAATGATGGAACAAGTTGAGTAAATAATATTGAACTAATACAAATTTATACTTGCATAAAATTTACTTTTCATCCAATTCTTCATTTCTGAGTCTAGGAATCTATTTCGCACAAAATTAAAGATTGGGAAAGTTTATTTTCTTTGCATGAACTCTTTTGTAAAACCCAATCAATTTTCTTTAAAAATTATTCTCACATCTAGGAATCAAATGAAAATCATTTTCCTTGCATTGTTGACTAATGCTAAAAACATTGTCCTCCAAAATCATGCATAAACTCTCACATAAATTGTCAAGGTATATAATCTAATGTATATCTTTGACATTCACGATCGAGCAAAAATTGAATCAAGGAGATCTTTTGGATTATTTCTTAGGATCGTTATTTCTCTTTGCATTTAGGAGTCGAAACAATCACAACTCCACATTTGTTGCATATAGACACACACTAGGACAAATTCACTAATAATGTTGTCATCTTGCTCCATCACTAGTCTTCCACTCACTAGTTACCTTTCCCTTTAATCTAAGATAGTTGCTCTAGAAAGATTAAGTGCCCTTGCCTTTGTTTTCCTTCTCTTGCTTATTACTAATTGCTTGATTGCTCTTATACTTAAGTGTTGTTGCATGCATGCTATATTATAGTTAGATTAGATGCTATATTTCCTCAAGGAGTTGAACTTGCTTGAAATCTAATCCAAACACACAACCTTTCTGCAAATTTTCTGTCAAAAACCCAATTCTGGCAATCTGGAAATCACCAGATGGGCGGCCCCCTTAATTTTGTATGGCGGCCCCCTTAATAATTAAGGGGACCGCCCCCTAATTAAGGGGACCGGCCATCTGATGGTCGGGTTTACAGAATCTTTTCTGCTTTTTTAGCCCATTTCAACCTGCATTTCCCATTTTCAACCAACACATTTTGTCCTAATCTCCCAAACAAACTTTATCCATGCATAAACACACAAATCTTACACTATAAATACCCCCAATCCTCAAAACTCTACATTCATCCCTTCATGACTTCTCCAAACAAACCAAAACCAAAAGCCTCAAGGCTTGCAAGAATAACAGAAAAACCCGGGTGGCGAAGAAAAAGCCCTCAAAACAAATCCATCATAACCAATGAAGTTGGCAATCACTCAACACCTCCAACCACTTACTTCCCAAACTTTACACCAAATTCACAAGGACATTCATTTGATCCTCTTTACAAACCATACAAAATTGGCCGAACATCTTCCTTCATGCCAAACCACTCATCTCATCCTCCAACCAATTGTAATGATCCGTACAAGTTTGATCAACCATCCCACTACAATTCCAACTACACAAACCCAATTAATCCATATCAACACAATGACTTTCTCCGCATTGCCACGGAAAATCAAAAGTTCCGTGATGAAATATCACAAATCCATAATCTTAGTGATCTCAATGCCATGCATCTTGCACAACGCAACAAAGGGCAACCTCCATCATCACCCTACAACAATTGCCTTCCTCACTCTCTCAACTTGGATCAAAAACAAATCCTATACTTGAGTGAAGATATTTCTTGGATTGAATATCTCCTCACTCGTCCTCATCCCATACCACCCTTAACACGATACAATATCGTAAGGTCACCTCTTCCGCTCCATACCCCACTCCATATCCCTCTCCATCTAACAACTAAGCTTTATGCTTATGTTCTCCTTCAAGGAAACAAAACAATCAACCATGGGTTGCAAGCAAGTCCAAGTGCTCTCTTAGGCAATATAGGGCTATGTCTTTTCTTTTGTTTTATTGTGATCAATATGCCTTAAGCATATTGAATGTTGTAATGCTTTCTATGATGCTTGAATGAATCTATTTTTATTTGCATAATTCTTGCTTTGCATGTATATGTGTCTTGTTCTCTTCTAATATTTTGTGTAGCCAAGATTTCCATAGCTCATTCCCTTGGTGCTCTCAAATGAGGGGGAGCATTAACCTTTTTGATTTTACAAAATGGGGGAGAAGAGAATGTTAAACTCTAATAATACTTGTCTAAAAATTATTTTTTAGACCTAATGAGTTTAAGGTTTTGTAATCATCAAAAAGGGGGAGATTGTTGACATAAATAATGTCTAAAAACATTGTTAGCATATTAACAATGTCTCTATGTTTTGATAATTACAAAGCATAAACTTATTATTCTAAAACTTATGACGTAAACAAGTTTTTAGTGCTTAATATTTGTCTTTGCATCCATATCACTTAAGGTATGAATAAACAAAGTGTTTATTGCATTTCATGATCAAAGGAAATTTTTCTAATCACTAGAATTTTTATAAAATGTATTAAACATTCTATATCTTTTACAAAATTACTTTTGGAATTAAAAGAATATGTTTAATTCATTAAAAATATATGATTTCCAATTTCCAACCAAAAATGGCAAATTTTATCCAGAAAAATATTCCCCACTAAAAGACAAGAAAATCCAACGTTCTAAAGGGGCGGCCGCTTAATTCCTTAGGCGGCCCCCTTAATCATTAAGGGGACCGGCCATTAATTAAGGGCACCGGCCACGCTCCAGAACAGTCATTTTCTCCCCTATAAATACTGGTTCATCCCACAGAATTTTCTAACCTTTTGCACTCCTAAACTTTCTGTTCTAGATCCACCTTTCTATTCTCTTAATCCTTTGATCATAAGTACATAATTCTTTGTTTCAAAGTGATTCAAACATCATCCTCTCAAGTGCAAGAGAAAAATACTTCTATCCCCCAAGACAAGAAGCATTACGACTTGTTGTGACCTCCACATACAAGTTGTTGGTGCATCATCAAGATCATTTACATTATTCTTTATGAAGATTGTTGTGTACACTTGATTGTAGATAGTTGTGCTAGGTATATAGATTGTGTGATTAGTTAGTTGTTTGGTGTGAAGAAGAAAAGTTAGGAATTAGATTGTAGTGAAGAAGCTAGGTGTGAAGTTGTTAGTTGTGAAGTAAATTGGTGTGAAGAAGATAGGCGTGAAGTAGTTAGTTGTGAAATAGATTGGTGTAAAGAAGTTGTGTAGAAGTTGTGATTTAGGTGTGAAGAAGTTGTGGCGTGTAAATTGGTGTGTAAGGTTTTCTCTGCCATAACGGAGCTTGTTGATATAGTGAAGAAAGCTCTCGAGTTAGGTGCTCGGGGAGTGGAATAGGGCAAGGAAGGTGTCCTTGTAGCCGAACCACTATAAATCTCTTGTCTCGCGGTTCGATCTTTCCATCTCTTACTTATTTCATTAATTATCATTGTTATATCTTACTTATTGATAGTTGTTTATATTGTGCAAGACTTGAGATCACATATTATCGAATCTAAATTTTTAGAAACTAAGAAAACACTTAAACTATCTTTTATAATAAAAAGACGTAAAACTATTCAACCCCCCTTCTAGTTTTCCACACAAACTACCAACATGTTTGGAACCAAAACACTCCTGTACATTACCAAACTACAAATTACATGTCATGGAACCCTTATGTTATATTTTCATACTTGGATCAAGTTAATGGTATGCTTAACCAAAATGGACGCATGAGAAACTGGGGACCAAATGTTTGAGCATTTTTCGTAAAATATGTGTGCCTCAAAGTATGTTTGGAACCGGATGAATGGATTAAAGATAGCGGTTATTCAAGGCACATGACGGGTAACAAAAGCCTCTTCTCTACTTATCACAAATGTGATGGAGGTAACGTTACGTTTGGTAGTAAAGCTAAGAGCAAAATCATCGGAAAAGGTACAATCTCCCATGACTCTCTTTTTATAGATGATGTAGCTCATGTTGATAACTTAGGTGTTAATCTCCTTAGTATTAGTCAACTTTTCCGTAATAAGTATAATGTCCTTTTTAGTGAAAATGGAAGTAAAATACTTAAAGATGGTATAACCATAGCCAAAGGTGTTCTTAAGAACAACGTGTATGTCATGAAGATGGATCAAACATCTAGTGACAAACTTTGTCTTACCTCATTAGATGAATCTTCAACTTTATGGCATAGACGTTTAGGACACGCTAACATGAGACTTATACAAAACCTCTCATCCAGTGACCTAGTTCGAAACCTACCAAAGTTGAAATATGACCAACACTTTTGTGACGCTTGCAAAGTCGATAAACAAGTCCATAGTAGCAACAAGGCTAAAAACTTGGTTTCTACATCTAGGTGTTTAGAACTTTTGTATATGGATTTATTTGGTCCATCCGCTATACAAAGTTATGGAGGTAACTTCTATACTTCGGTCATAGTAGATGATTACTCAAGATATACTTGAACAAAATTTTTGAAAAGTAAAAATGAAGCTTTTGATAAATTTAAGATTCTAAGTAAGAAAATTAAAAATCAAGTAGGGTCTAGTATTGTGTCTATTAGAATGGATCACGGTCGTGAATTTGATAATGAATTTCAATTTGGAAACTTTTGTGATAAAAATGGAATTACTCATAACTTTTCGGCTCCACGCACTCCTCAATATAATGGTGTAGTAGAACGTAAAAACTGGACTTTGCAAGAGATGAGTAGAACAATGCTTAATGAACAAATAATTTCACAAAAGTTTTGGTGTAACGCCGTCGACACATCAACGTACATTTTAAATCGAGTCTTAATTAGACCATTTTTGAATAAAACTCCTTATGAACTATATAAAGGTAAAAAACTTACATTAGGATACTTTAGAGTGTTTGGGAGTAAATGCTATTCTTAACACCAAGGATTATCTCACCAAATTTGACCCAAAGTCTTATGAAGGTGTATTTCTTGGATATTCACAAAACAGTAAAGCTTACATTGTTTTGAACAAAGAAACCTTAAGAGTCGAGGAATCATTGAACGTAACATTTGACGAGAGTCCACCTCTCTTTAAGACATCACCTTTGGTAGATGATGACTTAGTTGAAAGCCAAGCAATAGAAAGTCAAGAGATCTTAGGTAATGACAAGGAAGATGAACTATTAAACAAAGAATTTGTCAATGTCAAAGAATCTAAAAGTCATCCATTAGATAGTGTCATAGAAAACATTAACGAAAGAACACAAAGATCAAAAGTTCAAAATGAAAGCAACTTCTTTTGTTTCGTGTCAACCATTGAACCGAAAAACATTAATGAAGCCATTAAAGATGAGTCTTGGGTAATAGCAATGCAAGAAGAGTTAAACCAATTTGTTAGGAATGATATATGGACATTAGTTCCTCAACCAAAGAGTCAAACAATAATTGGAACAAAATGGGTCTTTCGTACTAAAATGGATGAAAATGGAATTGTGTCTAGAAACAAAGCTACGCTAGTAGCACAAGGATATAATCAGCAAGAAGGCATTGACTACGATGAAACTTTTGCTTCGGTTGCTAGGCTCGAGTCAATTAGAATCTTACTTGCATATGCATGTGCACACAATTTTAAACTCTTTCAAATGGACGTCAAAAGTGCATTTCTAAATGGGGTTATTAATGAAGAAGTGTATGTTGCTTAAACACCGGGCTTCATCGATTTTGAAAAACCCAATCATGTTTACAAACTTAAAAAGGCTCTTTACGGACTGAAGAAAGCTCCAAAAGCATGGTATGATCGACTTAAAACCTTCCTAGTTGACCATAAGTATACCATGGGCTTAGTTGATAATACTCTCTTCACTAAGAAGAAAGATTCACATATTATCATAGTCCAAATCTATGTTGATGACATTATATTCGGATCAACTTGTCAAGAATTATGCGTGGATTTCTCAAAAATCATGCATGACGAGTTTTAAATGAGTATGATGGTAGAACTCAACTTTTTCCTAGGACTCCAAATTAAACAACTAGAAGATGGTATCTTCTTTAACCAATATAAATATATTAAGGACATGCTTAAGAAATTTGAATTAGAAGATTCGAAACCAATCAAAAAGCTCATGTCCACGGAAACAAAACTCACCAAGGATGAGGAAAGTGAATCCGTAGATAGCACTAAATATAGAGGTATGATTGGAAGTCTACTTTACCTAACGGCTAGTAGACCCGACATTATGTTTAGTCTTTGTCTATGTGCTCGTTTTCAAGAAGATCCTAAGACAACTCATCTCGAAGCCGTTAAAAGGATTTTTAGATATATTAAGGGCACTACACATTTAGGTTTATGGTATCCCAAAGGAACGGGAATAGACACCATAGTGTATGACGACTCGGATCATGCGGTGACTATGTTGATAGAAAAAGCACAAGTGGTATTTGTACTTTTGTTGGACATTGTCTCACCTCATGGTTCTCTAAGAAGCAAACGGCTCTTGCTATCTCAACAACGGAAGCCGAGTACTTTTCGGCCAGAAAGGCGTGTCAACAAGCTCTTTGGATGAAGCAAGCTCTTGTCGACTACGGAATTCAACTTAACGACATCACCATTCTTTGTGACAATAAAGGAGCCATTGATCTTAGCATAAATCCAGTTAAACATGCTCGTACCAAACATATTGAAATCCGTCATCATTTCCTTCGTGATAACGTTCAAAAAGGAAATATCTCAATTGAGAAAGTTTCTTCCGAAGACAACATAGTCGACATTCTCACAGAACCTCTTAAACGAGAACCTTTTAACCTTCTTAGGCTAGGCTTAGGACTCATGGAACCTACATTGTAGTTCTAGACATTAGACAAAAATCACAAAAATCAAAACAAATCAATAACTCTTTTTCTCAGCAGGGTCGGCGGAACCCTCAGCCACAATGGACGGAACCCACTTTTAGGTTACGCCATATCCGCCGACCTGCAGAACCTTTTTCTTAGATTATATGAAACCAAACATCCATTATCTCATACCACCACTTCCAAACTACTACTATTCACTTTACCATTCATCCACACCTACAAATTTTTGCTCCTCCCTTCATTCACATTGCTCATCAATCATCATTGTAAGTATTCTAAACATGATTACACTCCTGATCTGAGTCTAGGAATTCTATTTTTGTACAAAAACAAAAACTTGGGGTTATGCATTAACTTGTTAAATTCATGCATGAAATTAGGTGTTTAACAAAACTAATCATGTTTCCCATAGTTAGGAATTGCATTATTATTAGTTCTTTACATGTTTTCTAAAACACCCCATGTCAAATTCTTGCAAAAATTTCTCATAAATAGGACAAATATTTTTTCGTCTCACATTGTGAATACAAAATCAAAACGTTATGTTCAAAAACATCACTTGCAAAACGTCTCTTGAATGCTAAAGGGAATACATAACCAATATGTATTTTCGGGTACATTCAAACGAAGCCACATTGAACTAGGAGTGCTTGGGTTATCTTTTGTTGAAAAATTAAACTTGTAGTCTAAAACGTTTTGAGCATCAAAATGAGTCTAGATAACCGCACCTCCACATTGTTTTCATATAGGGACACACTAGAACATCCACATTACAATAGTTGTTTACTTAGACTAAAATGGGAAATTTTGTTTTCTTGGAATCATCATGTCTCCTCTAATCCATTACGACCACAAGGACACCATTAAGTATCTACCCAAACACTGGAAAACCAAAGGTCTTACTCCAACTCAAATCAAAGTTTTCAAAGCCCTAGAAAAGCGTTATGTCCACGAGGGTAGAACCATTGACCCTTCCTTCATAGAAGGTACAAACCTACCCATGGAACTAGTAACCATCAACTTTGATTGTCTCCTAGAAATCAATGAGCCTATTTGTCCTAGGTTTATCTTAGAGTTCTATGCGTCCGTCACCCTCTCCACGGATGAGTATGGTCGCATTTCTATTAACTTTAGGGCTAGTAGTCATCAATACTCCTTCACTCTCGAGGAATTTTCTCAAAGCCTAGGTGTCCCAAACCGTGCTACTTGCATCTACTCCGACTTGCACTCCCTCTCAACTCTTGACACACTCTTTAACCACATCCATCCCTATGACACCCCTCTTGTGTCCAAAGATGAACTTCGTGACCACCTATTCATTAGGATAACCAACACTAGGAAAACCCATTCGGGAAATAAGGTCGATAAGGACCCATATGGAATGGAACTAAATGAACTCAAACCCCAATTCAAGCAATGGGAGGAACTCCTTAGAGCCAATGTCATTAGCACCATCGGAAACCTGGATCATATCAATCTTTGCCTTTGCTACATGCTCTACTCCTTGTCCATTAGGCAACCCTTCAACCTTGCCTACTACATGGCCAAGAGAATGGCCGACATTCCCGTGCATGGCACAACGGCTATGCCGTATGAAATGATCTTGACCCGTCTCTTTAGGTTCATCTCTCCCATTCCACCAACTCCTAACGGTCTTCGCCTAGACTACTCTCTAATTCCACACACATTTGTCCCACTAAGTGATAAGAGAGTTTACAAAGCCCAAGGAAAACGTCCTCATCCTCCTACCTCCTCATCTTCATTCTCTATGAGTGAAGATGAGACTTTGCCAACTCTAGGCTCACACCTCTAGAATACCTTTCCCAACTTCCGGATATTCCGAATGAGTCGGCGGAGTTCAAGCAAATAAAGGGGATGTTCAAGAATCTTGGGAGATTCCTTGGAAAGCTAAAGAAGAAGATTGACCGTCAATGAGAGCGGGTTTGCAGGAGTGTTTGGAACAAGGTGCTATTTGAACAATTTGGTCGTTTAAACAATGTTTGTCATGAATTTGTGTGTTGGTATGATATTTGATACAATTTGGTACATGCATCTACTAACTATGATGCAGGACGATAACATTTGGCATGTTGTCAAATTTTCAAGTTGATGAAAATTTCACTAAGTATAGTGAAATTCGCTAGCCCCCGGTCAAAGTCCAATGGTATGCGCGTTTACATGTCCAATTTTTGCATTTCCCAACCAGATATGAATTATATTTTTCGTTTCAGGAGTTTTCAAAAAAATTGAAAATCGTCTCACGGGTCAAAATTGCGGAATGCCTACTTTTTCAGGCTTGGCGGATCTGGCGGCACCCAAAAATGGGTTCCACTAGTGAATTTTCTCGGCAACCCAGAAATGGCCCAACGGACCAGACGAAACCCTATTCAGGGTTCCGCCTGTGTTTCTCCAGGGTTCTGCCAGTTTGCCTGCAGATTTTTTTTGCTTTTTGACATTCTAATATCCAATCCCCAACAAATCATCCTTTTTAGATAGAAACACATTTCCTACTATTTGTTAAGCACATTAGGATCTTTCTCATCCTCTAAAACTCATAGAAAACCATTTCCCGCCAAATTTCAAACTTAGCCATAACCACCTCAAGGAACCTTCACCCATAAAGGAAGGAACCCTTCCAAAGGTTCCTTGCAATCCGTGGAACATATACCTTCAACCAATTTGCCAAAACCACTAAGCATTTAGTGCAAATCTTTGTCTTCCTCCTTCACCACTTTTATTGGATTGAATTCCATGATTTGACAACCCTCATTAGTCTTCCAAATCATTAGGAACCTCCATTTTTGTATGGCTAAATATCAAATCCAAACACTCCTTCCCATACTTCTTCACCACTATAAATTAAACCATCCTAGAACACTCTCAAATCACACCATCGCCATCACAGTCTCTGATTCTAAACCTCTAATAAACCATTTTGACAATGACAAAGTCAACAATAACCTCTCAACCATCATGACCCGTTTGGAGAACCCCACGCATAAGTGTCAAACCACTTTGTTCAAACCACACATTCAACTTAACCTCTTCATCCTCGGAAGAATTCTCCTCACCCATAAAAAATGAACATTTTCTAAACCTTGCATCTCCAACTCCATCACCCAATGAACCTAATGAGCTCACCACTCCACCACTAACAAAATCACCATTGACCCAACTCCACCAAGTGCTCCAACCCAACCATCCAAAAATACATCACCATCACCATTACCTAAACTTGAACAAATGGAGTTATTTGGGTCTCCTCCAACATCGCCACATCCGTTTGTACAAGATCTTAATGATCTTGCACCAAGACCAACAAAACCAACACCTTTCACAAATTAAACACCAAGGTCATTCCTTGACCAAAATGAGTCTTTCGTCCACAACCAATCACCACAACAAGAGTATCACCACCCAAAACCAATGTTGTTTCACCCTATCTACCATGACATCCATGGTCCTCTTTATGGAGAACCTAAATTTGAAAACCATAATCACCCAACTCCACCACATTCTCAATCCCAAACCTTTGAGTCTTTATTTCCTTCTTATGAGGAAATCCAAAGCATGGTTGAAAATCACCTCCATCAAGTAATGGAATTTCAAACCACCTTGCTTGACTCCATACCAAACCCATCCTTCAACCAAGAACCCAACACCAACCCACCACCACCAACATCATCAAACGACCCATTTCCACCCACTCATCATCATGTTTGCTCCCAATGTGAGCAAATGTTAAAAATGGGTGAAAGCATCAAGTTGTTGCTTCACCAATTTCAAGATGAAACCCGTTTTGCAATCCAACATATCATAGAGCGTTTCGATGCTCTTTCCCACCCAAACAAATCCTAGACCACATTTGGAGGCCGTTTGCCCCATTTAGGAAATGTGTCGAATGACTTCTACTTATAAAAGTAGGATTTTATTTTTCTTTTATTTCTTGGTTATTTTTTCATCTTTTATTTTTATTTTTAGAAGTAGGAGGATAGTTTTCATTTCTTGTCTTTGACTTTTGCAAAGTCAAATTTTACTTAAAATGACATCTTTTACTACTTTCTTACTTTCATTGTTGGTTGATCATATATGAGTTGTCATTGTGGTTGCATATTGTGTGGTGACTACAAGCTTGATTATATGTCATTATCACCAACTAACCATTTTTTTGTAGGCTCAAAATCCATGTTTCCCATCTTGGCACTCCTTTTAGGGGGAGTATCGACCAAGGGGGAGCACGTGCATCGTTCCGCATCACTACTCTACTTTTTGTTTCGACAAAAAGGGGGAGAAAGATATATTAACTTTTAAACTTAAAATGATTTTCATCACTTAAGTAAAACAAGTTTAATATAACATTTTTTTTTAAGTCTTAAACACTAAAATTTTGTGTGTTACTTAAAAACAAAGTTTATGTTTTGTCATCAACAAAAAGGGGGAGATTGTAAATACAAATATCGCCTAAAAACGTTATTTATATTTTACGATCTTTGCTAAGTTTTGTTAACGACAAAATGTAAACTTTAGTTTCTAAGTAAAACATAATTTTAGTTTAAAGACTTGCATAATTAGACATTTGCTACATTTTACATATCACATTAAACACAACACTTTTTATATTTCTTAAAATAGAAAAATGTTAACATCACATCATACATATATGGTAAGTTTGTGTGTTTGACTTACCATAACCTCTTACACATTTTTGGAAGCTTTCCATCTTTGATTCAATGTGTTTGACTAGAATTTAGTTGATGTGACTTTGATTGGTTTGGATAATTTTATTAGAAAACCAATTGCAAGCCTAGCGGAACACTGGGGGTACACGCGCGGAACCCATCTGAGGGTTCCGCCGTATCCGTCAGACCTGCAGAAGGTCTTGCTATAAATACCAAGCCATATGCTTGAATTTTTGCTTTAACACTCTACATTACATTTTCACACACATACATTCATATCATTCATCTAACCCTTTAACATTTCATTTTGATGTGAAGTTTCTTTTGTAGCAAAGAAGTTCACAAGTTCATATATAGTTACAAGTATTCAACACAACGTTGCAAGACTTGTTAGCTTAGCATTGTGTAGACTTTGTGTAGTTTACACTTCATTTGATTGTGTGTTTTCAGTAGTGATCGGTTAGTATTTTAGTCCTCAAAATACAAAGTGTGACGGGAGTTATTGTACCCTTGTAAAAGAACTAATGAGAGTGGTTTTGCCCTTGTAAAAGAACTCGACATCTAGCTTAGTGTCGGTAAACGTGTATAAGCGATGTGTAAGATTTTCTCCGCCGGTGAAAGGAGCTTGTTGACTAGTGGAAGAAACTCTCGAGTTGGATACTCGTGTTGTGGTTTGATCGTTTCTTTCTATATACTTGCATGTTATATATTGTGTTTGTGTTCATATCTTTGATTAAACGGAAAGTTTCAAAAGATAATTAAACAAGTTTAAGGTTTTTAAACGGTAAACTATTCAACCCCCGTTCTAGTTTTCCACAATTATCATATTCATTAGTATAATCTCATCAAAATCACTTTTTCCCATTTTCACGACACGCTTCACGAACCGGGAATTTAAAATTCCATTCACACCTTCACACGGACTACGACCTCGGGTTATCCGTATATCCTTGCGGATTTCTTTGAGTAATACTATACTATATATACTTGATTTGATTTTATCACATCAAAATTTTGGCGCCGCTGCCGGGGAAGGTTGAAGTGAATTTTTGATTTTCGTTTTCGAAATTGTGTTTTGAAAACCTTCCTTTGTATATATTTTCTATAAAAACCAAAAAAAATTGAAAAATCAAAAACACTTTTCCTAAAGTGTTTTCAAAATACCAAAAAGAAAGTTATAGCCTCGACTCTCTCGTGGAAGGGGGGTGTTGTAAACCAAATAAGCTTCCCAATATAAGAACGCATAAAATTAGTTGCTAATCGGATTACTTTAATTCTACAACCGAATAAGCGCAAAATACGGTAAGCTTTGACATTAAATTGCAAGCTGAAGAGAGAAACACTCTTCTCTCCCGTTCCATCGTGAGTAGTTTTGAAGGAAACGGTTACGATTAACGTAACGTTTGAAAAAAGAAAATAAAAGTTAAAAGTTTTTGAATTTTGTTTTAAAAAATATAAAAAATACAAAAAGATTTTCCTTTTCCTTTTATTTTTCAAATTTGTGATTTTTGTGGTGTATGAACACCCGTTCATCTTCTAAACATCTTATTTCTCCACTTTCGAACCCATAAAGTTTGATTCGTCACACACACCAAGTTCGTTTCCCAAATGTTGTGGAAATGGAACAAAATAACCACAACAATCAACACCCTCCGGTGGGTGATGTTCAAAATGTGCCAGCTCCCGATCTTCGAACGATGGAGGAGTTGTGCCAACCAACAATGCATGGAAGAATCGGTCCAATTGCCCCTCTCAATATCGAGGCTATGGATTTTGGACTCAAGCATCATATGATTCAACAAGTCCAAAATTCATGCCAATTTCACGGTTTACCGGGTGACGATGCCAACAAGCATCTTGACAAATTTTTAACCGTCACCAAAAGTATGAAACAACATGGGGTCTCCGATGACGCCCTTCGTCTTTCTCTCTTCTCCTCTTCTTTGACGCATCATGCCAACGCTTGGTTTGATTGTCTTCCCAAGAACTCGATTCATACCTTCGAAGAAATGGTTTCGAAGTTCTTGGCGAAATATTTTCCACCATCGATGGTGACAAAAATCCGAAACGATATTAGCAATTTCCGTCAGCTTCCCGATGAATCTTTATTCGAAGCTTGGGAACGCTATAATCTTGCTATTGATCAGGGTCCAAACCATAATATGATTCTTGTTAAGATAATCGATACGTTTTACAATGGTTTGACTTTGCGACATCGGGACACGATCAATGCGACTGCTGGTGGAACTTTTATAAAACGACGTCCTAAAGATTGTTACAAACTTATTGAGAATATGACTGCTCATTACAATTACTGAGATTCCTCAGCTGAGAGGAATGAGTCAACAAGAGCAACCGGTGCTCACAATTCTTCTACGTCTAATTCTGAAATAGCCGCCATTACTAAGAAACTCGATGATTTGTCAACGGCAGTTTTACGAATGCATCAAATGACTCAGAATCAAAATCAAGTCAAAAACCATCAAGTCAATATCGCAACCATGTTTGTGAGACTTGTGGTGGTCCTCATTCGTATTTTGAGTGCCCAGCCTCTGGTGGCTTCACTCACGAGAATGTGTATACTACTTCGGGAACCTACAATATGGGCGGTAACGGATACCAAGCACAGGGAGACCGAAATCTTCTTAGCTACCGTTCTAACAATTACATTGGACCACCCAATTTCAATCAACCAAATCAAGTTAAGTAAGTAAATCAAGTGAATCATAACATGCAAAACCAAAACATTCAATTTAACCAAAATCAAAATCAATACTGGATGAACAATGGATTTTAAAATCAAAATCAAGGTTTTCATCAAAATCGGGGGAATTATAATCAAGGCCCGAATCAAGGGAATTTTCATGGAAATTATGGGAATTTTCAAAATGCTAATCATTGGAATTACAATCATGGAAATCAAAATTTTCAAAATCAAGGTTTCAACAACAATAACCGTTGACAAAATTTTCAAAACCCAGTTGTGAAACAAAATCAGTCACCTTCAGATGAATTGATTAAACAATTGATGCTGCAAAATCAGAACTTAATGAAAAATCAGGAATTACTAACTAAGGAAATCACTGAAATTAAGAAGTCTTTAATTGATCGACCTTCGGGCTCGGGTACTTTTCCAAGCAACATGATCGCTAACCCGAAGGGCGATGCAAAAGCGATCACGACTAGGAGTGGTGTTTCATACGATGGACCAATGCCTCCGACTACCTCTTCTTCTTCTTCTCCCAAGGTAGTCGCCCGTGAAACCGAGGTGACAACGGATACGGGAATTCCTATTAATAATGGAAGGACTGAAAACATCCAACCTCCGGTGGGCCCAACGTCAAAAGGAAAAGATAAAGTTGTTCACGAAGCTGAGAAAGAAATTCCCGTCAAAACAAAATTGCCTTATCTGTCACGCTTAAATGAACAAAAGCACCGTGAGAAAGATAAAAACCAGATGGAAAAGGTTTATCAGATTTTTCAAGAATTGCACTTTGATATAAATCTTGCAGATGCTAAACTTTTGATGCCTAAATTTGCTTCAACGTCAAAAGGTCTTTTTAGTAACAAAGAAAAATTGTTTGAAATGTCTAAAACCCAGATGAATGAGAATTGCTCAGCGGTTATCCTCGAAAAGCTTCCCGAAAAGCTTGAAGACGCCGGTCGATTTCTCATTCCTTGTAATTTTCCTGGTATGGTTCAATACTTCGTCTTGGCCGATCTTGGTGCTAGCATTAACCTAATGCCATTATCTATTTGGAAAAAGTTATCTTTACCCGATTTGACTCCGACTTGCATGACCCTCGAGCTTGCCGACCGAACTACTTCCCGCCCGATGGGAATAGTCGAGGATGTCTTTGTCAATGTGGGAAAATTCCATTTCCCTGCCGATTTTGTCATTGTTGACTTTCATGCTGATCCACGGGTACCTATCATTCTCGGGAGATGTTTCATGAGGACTGGTTGTGCGTTAATTGATGTTTTCGATGAAGAAATTACCCTACGCGTTGGTACCGAAGCCGTAACGTTTAATTTGGATCAAATCGCGAGATACTCCTCCGATTATGATAAATTTTCCGTGAACCGAGTTGATGTTATCGATGAAGTTACAGAGGAGTATTCTCAAGAGTTACTTTGTTTTACTGAAAATGCTTCGAGTGGCAATCCCACTCCTTCTTTTGAGCCAATCATTTCTGATCCTTCCCCTTCCCTTACTCCGTTTGAGGGAAGTGATTTCATCATGGAAGAGATCGAGGCCTTTCTCTCAAATGATTCGACTTCACCAGAAATTGATTATTCCGTTTGCGACCCGGAGGGAGATGTTCTTTTGATTGAGAAATTGTTAAATGAAGACCCGAATCCGTCTCTCCCTCCGATGGACCTTAAAATGGTCGATGTTAAAGAAGTTAAGCCGTCTACTGAGAATCCTCCGGAGCCCGAGCTCAAGGATTTACCTCCTCATCTTGAATACGGTTTTTTAGAAGGAACCGACAAACTTCCCGTCGTAATTTCAAAAGAACTTAAAGATGAGGAGAAGAACCGTCACTTAGATGTGCTCAAGAAGCATAAAAGTGCCATCCCTTGGCAAATTTCCGATATCAAGGGTATCGACCCTCGTTTTTGTACCCACAAGATTTTGCTTGAAGACAATTACAAGCCTTCCGTCCAGCAACAATGACGGGTTAACCCGAAAATTCATGAGGTTATCAAAAAGGAAGTTATCAAACTCCTCGATGCCTGAATGATTTATCCAATCTCGGATAGCTCATGGGTTAGCCCAGTCCACTGTGTTCCGATGAAAGGTGGAATGACCGTAGTGACTAATGAAGATAATGAATTGATTCCGACACGTCTTGTTATCGAATGGAGAGTCTGTATTGATTATCAAAAATTGAATGATGCGACTCGTAAGGACCATTTCCCACTTCCATTTATGGATCAAATGCTCGAACGTTTAGCAGGAAATGAGTTCTATTGTTTTCTCGAAGGCTTTTCTGGTTATTTTCAAATTCCGATTGACTCTCTAGACCAGGAAAAGACCACTTTCACTTGCCCTTACAGATGGTTTGCTTATCGACGTATGCCTTTCGGCTTATGTAATGCTCCAGGCACGTTCCAAAGGTGCATGATGCCTATATTCTTGTCACAACTCGTAATTTCAGGTCATTTTCCAAATCCCGACAATTTTACTATTCACCGTTTACTATTCACCGTTTACTATTCACCGGTCACTATTCATCATTTTACTATTCATCGTTTTCGGAGTCAGTTTGTGATTCCGAGAAGCGTTCAGAAATTTTACTATTCATGTGACACTATTCATTTCCGGAGGGAAATCACTATTCACGATTGCCGTTCATTTCATCGTAAACTAAGTTTACGAGTCTTCAAATTCGCGTAACCAATGTGGTTTCACTGTGAATTCATGCATCATTCATTAAAGACACTTCATATAGACTGGAAAAGTCTACACATCATCAGTACTTTAGGCCCTACACGGATATGCATTATTTCTATATACGTATGTTTAATTTGTAATTAACGTTACCACTCAGTTTTTACTACGAACGTATACCCAATACTCCCGACTACGATCCTAATATATTTTCATACTCATTATAATAATATAAAAATTATATTATTAATTTACCCGGTGTTTTAAAATCAATTACTATATTTCACGGTCGGAGCTTATTACTCCGTCGGTTTACGCTATTTCAATTCGATAATTATTTTAACACCCGATTATCATCAGGAATAATATTTTACAACTTTTACAACTTCGTCATATTTTATTTCATCGCGCCATGATTTATTTTTAGTTAACTCGGTACCCGGTATCACCTAAACTACACAATATCTACCTAAAGAACACCTAAAGTCAAATTTTACTTACACAATCAACCAAACCCATCACCAACCCACGCCCCCCCCTTGCTTACTTCCCTTAAAAGGTGGATCTTGTCCCCTAAATTAAATGCTAACACTAATATGCAAGTATATATGTTATATTTCCACACATACATCTATTTCTATAAAACAAAATCACTAGCAAACTCTTTCTTCCTTCCTCTCTTGCTCCATGATCGGCCAAGGAAAGAAACACCAAGAAGATCCATAAACTTTTCAAGATCAAGTGTTTAATCAAGTCATAGTATTGATCTTGTTAAGGTTTTGAAATAAAAACCTCAAGATTATTAAGTTTTCTTGCTCAAAAACTCATCAAACCTTCATGTAAGTTACCAACAATCTTTCTTACTCTTTTAAACATCTACTTCATATATTTTCTTGATCTAGTAACAAAAACATGCAAATATACTATGATCCATACCACTTATTGTTTATTTTTGTTTATAAACATAGATCTACAATTTTTACTAGCAATCTCATTAGATCTACTAAGATTGGTGATGTTTAGGAACCCATGACACTCTAAGAAGGTGTATGGTAGGATTGGGTACTTGTGGAGTTGATTTGAGATAGTTTGGGTAAGATCTAAACAAGTCTTGAACTAGAAAAGTTGATTTTTCAAACTATATATAAGGTTCTGTCCATTTTTGTAAAATCTGGAAAGATCAGTGGGTTTTGGGTAACTTTGGACCAAAGATTTAGAAAATACATTCCGAAACGAAACTATGGCCGAAAACGGGGATAAAATCCGAGTTACGACGAAAAAGATATGCTATTTTCAATTTTAACGACGAAAACTATTTTCTGAAAAATACCTTGCTGTCCCACGATTTTCATGGGCTATTTCGAGGCCTAAAACTTGATCTAGCCATCCCGACTTATCAAAAATATATTAGTATACTTGATTACCTTCGCGGGGATATAAAGAACATAGAAAACGGGCTTATAACGAACAAGATACAAGTATTTGAAATCCGACGATATATATATATTTCCATCAGCTTTTCTATTATTATTTTTGCCGCAAAACTGTCTTTGCGAGACACCACTTTCACGGCTGTTTTTCCTTATGATCGGATTAGTTTGAGTCTGAGCCGTAGTTAAGTAAAATCAAGTACTCCTAGCCTACTTTCCAAATCAATTGGCCGTTCGTCGAATAGACTTATAACGAATAAACTACGACCTCATCTATATACCCGATAAACTATATATTTTGACAGCTTTTACTATAATAAAATTTTCTAAGTGTTGAACATACTACTTTCAAGTAACAACAATAAGAGTCGATTTTCTCATCGATCGAGACCCGTATCGCCAAAAGTTAAATGACACGACTTCAAGATATTGTTACAAGGTTTTCAAAAACGCCGAGTTTCATCACTAACCCTTAACGTACAACATTTCGCGACTTGTTTTGCGAGGCCATTTCGGGCATATTTTCAAGTAATAAAAAGGTTATTTTTGCGACGAAAACCTTATAATTGCCGATAGACCACCAAACAAGGATCGTGGAGTACCGTTTCAACCTATTTCCATGAAAAGTGGTTATTAACCTAACGAGACGTCAAAAACGTATTTGTCGACGATAAACGTTATTTTCAAAACTAATGAGTGGTATCGATAACATACGTATTTGCATGTGTAGCATTACTTCATTTCTTACATTAGATCATACCATTCATATTAGGTTGCGGTTAGAGATCGTGCCTCATTTCGTGTATTCATTGTTGTCATCGTAGCTATTGCACCAGGTGAGTTCATAACCCCTACTTTTACTTGTTTTACAACTGTTTTGGGGGAAGATACATGCTCCTTACTATTTAAATTCAATGCTTGTTTTACTTGAACGCGATTCATTTTCTCAAACATTACTGGATGGTTGAAATACTTGATTTATTACTTGAATACATTATGAATTACTTATTCCATCCTTGATTACTTTCTTATGAAAACAAGTTCTTGCTTTTGCGGATATCAATATAAAACTGTACTTTGCCTGAGTTACCTATTACTGCCACTGAAGTCCCCTTTATCATGAACCGTTAATTACATGCGTGTGAGCGCGAATGCTGTGGATAGATCTATTTGGGTTGACACCCCGTCCGAGTTGGTCGCGCCAACCTGTTAAACGGACGCATATCATTCGGATTACTTCCGAGTGTCTGGCAAACACTTATTGGGGCATTTTATGCTTGATTGCATACGATTACGTCGAGCTTCGGGGTCATGAGCTTTAGGCACTGTATACCTTATTTTTAGCTGTGACATGGTATTTGTTATATTGTCTTGCTAATGAAAATCTCGTGTTCCGCAAATGACTTGTTTACTTAAACATATTACTTTTGGCAGTGGGTTGTAAACACACAGGTTACAAGTCTCTTATGGCGGGACTTGTAACTGAGTGGATTTACGATGCCTTTGCTGGGAAATACTTGATTTCTGGAAAAGACTTGTTTACCGAAAATACTTGTTTACTGGAAATACTTGATTACGGGAAAAATACTTATTACTAAAATCTATGAACTCACCAACCTCGTGTTGACGTTTTAGCATGTATTTTCAGGTTCTAAGCAATGGCACGCTACTGGAGGTTTTGGCAGGGCATGGCATGGTCATAGAAGACTCTGATATTCTTATGGGGACCGTTTTAAACTATTTTAAAGGCCTACTTCCGCACTACTTTTAAAAATGTAAATTCAACATTTTGATTTAGTTATTTTATTCTAAATGATTCAAGTGAAAACCCGTTTTGAACCTGTGTTGTAATACCAATTGAGTTACACCCCAGCTGCTTGTATGCTTCCGCTGGACCCGATTCTGGGGGTGTGACAGATTGGTATCAGAGCTTTGGCTATAGCGAACTAAGTGTTTTTAAAACTTAGACTATAGCTACTTTCATGAAAACTTAACCCTATGACCGTCACATGCCTGCCTGCCAAGCTGAAGCCTCAATTGTGGTTAGTTGCTGACTTAGGTGATGAGATTTGTGTCTCATTATCTGATATACTATATTCATTTATTATAGTTGATTACTATAATTGTCTTTCATATAAACATGTTCATGTATCATATATTTCACCGCGTTATGTTTTTCCTTGCATAGTTTCATCATTTGACCTCGACTTTGGTCACCTGCTTTTGTCTTTCAGAATGTCTTGGTATTTGTGAAGAACATGGTATTAGTATAACTGAACTGAGTATTTCAAAATTCATGGAACCTCGGTGGAATATAGACTGGTCATTTATATTCAACCCGGGATAGTGAGATATAGGCTGACCACCTATGTCTGACTCAGAGATGAATTTTGCAACACTGAGAATGGTTATAATAAGATTATGTCTGGATTGAATCCCCTACTCAATTTCCAAATGTTTCATTCATGTGTGTGTATACTCTAGTTGTTGGAACCTTCATACTTTCATCACTTCGTAAACCACCGATTGGAAGCATGTCAGCTAGTCATTTATTTCATGAACTTTCATATTTATGCACAATACACTCATATCACAATATTTTCTTTTGTCACAATCTCATTTTGTTGCAGTTGTCATAGTCTCTTCCCTTCTCACCATCACTATCATTTCTTTTCCCCACCCCCATATATACAAAGAATTAGGTGACACTCTATAGATTCCGATGTCACTCATCCCTCACTACTCCCTGTATTGATAAGTGGATATTATCAATGACCTCCCTAGGAAAGACTTTCCATACCTTCTATGAGGAGGATACCTCGGTACAGTAAGACCATTCAAAACTCAATAGAAACCGCAAGATATCACAAAACCATTCGAACCACTATCACTGGCCTGATCACCAAAAAAATTCTACCATCTAGAAAGTATTGGTTTGATTGAATTACAGGATTTGTTTCGATACGAATGCTCACTAAGCCACACCATAGAGATAAATCCAACCTTTTAACCAAGACTATAAATTGAACATGTCCTCACCAATAGACTTTATTCGAACATGTTAGACACCTATGCATTTGTGCAGACATACCTACCTGGCTATTTTATCCTCTTAATACTTTCACTTTTAAATGGATTTTCTCCAAACTACCGTTATACAAAACATATATCTTGTAAGAAATACTTTTCTGATGCACTTATTTTGACAAGCAAATTTCTTTTGGCTAATCTTTTACAAAACTATTGAACGTTGAGAAAATTTTAAACATCGATCTTTTGATAAACCATATCATCCACCTTATGTTGGAAATAGTCCTATCTGGCATAACTATTAAATTTTGAAACCTCGAGAAAAACGTTACTTAGAAAGCTGCTTGTTTAAAAAAAAAAAAAAAAAAAAAAAAAAAAAAAAAAAAAAAAAAAAAAAAATTTGTAAATTTATTTATTCAGGGAAGGTTATGAACAAGACACACAATCTCAAAACAAACTTTGAAAATCAATCACTATATTACCTCACTTATACCTTTAGGAGTTTGTGATTTGACGACATAGAGCTTGGGGAAAACCTTAGTAATGGAGACTAAGCGTCGTAGGTGGAGAAAGACTCAATTCACGACATCCTGCGGAGGATCCCAACCTTATCCTAATCTATTATTTTCAACAACACCTTTTGACGGACTTAACCCTGTAAGTCTTTCAAAACAAGATTCATGATACTCATTGCAATTATTCCTAATAAAGGAATTTGATTCACCTCAACTCCTAACGATTTCATTAAGATCTCTTTGGAACCACACCACCTATCATCTGTAGACCAATGGTCAGAATTTGAGATTGATTCAAACCTAGGGAGATATGCCCAAATCGGGTGTGAATAACACTAGAAATGGTTGGATTAACCATTTGCCATAAATCAAATTCAGTTGCAACCATAGTTATCACACGAGCTTAGAGACTACACCATTCGAAGCACTCTATGGTCGAAGTGCCAACATCCATTGACGGGTCAAAACTTGGAAAAGCACAACTCACTAGTCCCGTAAGCATTCATGAAATAACCAGGAATTTCCTACAAATCAAGAATCAATTACAAGTTCGACAAGCGGTAAACCACTAGAATTTCAAGTTCGTGGCATGATTGTGTGGAAAGTTCTGCCTAGGAAAGGCATAATACCATTCAGAAAACTTCATAAAGTTAAACTCGATATACACTGAACCATTTACGAATTCTGACAGAGTAGGCCTAGTGGCCGTCAGACTTGAACCTTGTTAGAGCTCAGTAGCTTACACGATTATATCATCATCTTTTAACCAATACCACTCTAGAGACCAACACAAACTGAACTTCGGGACGAAGTTCCTTTTAAGGGGGTGAGAATGTCACAACTCGTAATTTCAGGTCATTTTCCAAATCCCGACAATTTTACTATTCACCGTTTACTATTCACCGTTTACTATTCACCGGTCACTATTCATCATTTTACTATTCATCGTTTTCGGAGTCAGTTTGTGATTCCGAGAAGCGTTCAGAAATTTTACTATTCATGTGACACTATTCATTTCCGGAGGGAAATCACTATTCACGATTGCCGTTCATTTCATCGTAAACTAAGTTTACGAGTCTTCAAATTCGCGTAACCAATGTGGTTTCACTGTGAATTCATGCATCATTCATTAAAGACACTTCATATAGACTGGAAAAGTCTACACATCATCAGTACTTTAGGCCCTACACGGATATGCATTATTTCTATATACGTATGTTTAATTTGTAATTAACGTTACCACTCAGTTTTTACTACGAACGTATACCCAATACTCCCGACTACGATCCTAATATATTTTCATACTCATTATAATAATATAAAAATTATATTATTAATTTACCCGGTGTTTTAAAATCAATTACTATATTTCACGGTCGGAGCTTATTACTCCGTCGGTTTACGCTATTTCAATTCGATAATTATTTTAACACCCGATTATCATCAGGAATAATATTTTACAACTTTTACAACTTCGTCATATTTTATTTCATCGCGCCATGATTTATTTTTAGTTAACTCGGTACCCGGTATCACCTAAACTACACAATATCTACCTAAAGAACACCTAAAGTCAAATTTTACTTACACAATCAACCAAACCCATCACCAACCCACGCCCCCCCCTTGCTTACTTCCCTTAAAAGGTGGATCTTGTCCCCTAAATTAAATGCTAACACTAATATGCAAGTATATATGTTATATTTCCACACATACATCTATTTCTATAAAACAAAATCACTAGCAAACTCTTTCTTCCTTCCTCTCTTGCTCCATGATCGGCCAAGGAAAGAAACACCAAGAAGATCCATAAACTTTTCAAGATCAAGTGTTTAATCAAGTCATAGTATTGATCTTGTTAAGGTTTTGAAATAAAAACCTCAAGATTATTAAGTTTTCTTGCTCAAAAACTCATCAAACCTTCATGTAAGTTACCAACAATCTTTCTTACTCTTTTAAACATCTACTTCATATATTTTCTTGATCTAGTAACAAAAACATGCAAATATACTATGATCCATACCACTTATTGTTTATTTTTGTTTATAAACATAGATCTACAATTTTTACTAGCAATCTCATTAGATCTACTAAGATTGGTGATGTTTAGGAACCCATGACACTCTAAGAAGGTGTATGGTAGGATTGGGTACTTGTGGAGTTGATTTGAGATAGTTTGGGTAAGATCTAAACAAGTCTTGAACTAGAAAAGTTGATTTTTCAAACTATATATAAGGTTCTGTCCATTTTTGTAAAATCTGGAAAGATCAGTGGGTTTTGGGTAACTTTGGACCAAAGATTTAGAAAATACATTCCGAAACGAAACTATGGCCGAAAACGGGGATAAAATCCGAGTTACGACGAAAAAGATATGCTATTTTCAATTTTAACGACGAAAACTATTTTCTGAAAAATACCTTGCTGTCCCACGATTTTCATGGGCTATTTCGAGGCCTAAAACTTGATCTAGCCATCCCGACTTATCAAAAATATATTAGTATACTTGATTACCTTCGCGGGGATATAAAGAACATAGAAAACGGGCTTATAACGAACAAGATACAAGTATTTGAAATCCGACGATATATATATATTTCCATCAGCTTTTCTATTATTATTTTTGCCGCAAAACTGTCTTTGCGAGACACCACTTTCACGGCTGTTTTTCCTTATGATCGGATTAGTTTGAGTCTGAGCCGTAGTTAAGTAAAATCAAGTACTCCTAGCCTACTTTCCAAATCAATTGGCCGTTCGTCGAATAGACTTATAACGAATAAACTACGACCTCATCTATATACCCGATAAACTATATATTTTGACAGCTTTTACTATAATAAAATTTTCTAAGTGTTGAACATACTACTTTCAAGTAACAACAATAAGAGTCGATTTTCTCATCGATCGAGACCCGTATCGCCAAAAGTTAAATGACACGACTTCAAGATATTGTTACAAGGTTTTCAAAAACGCCGAGTTTCATCACTAACCCTTAACGTACAACATTTCGCGACTTGTTTTGCGAGGCCATTTCGGGCATATTTTCAAGTAATAAAAAGGTTATTTTTGCGACGAAAACCTTATAATTGCCGATAGACCACCAAACAAGGATCGTGGAGTACCGTTTCAACCTATTTCCATGAAAAGTGGTTATTAACCTAACGAGACGTCAAAAACGTATTTGTCGACGATAAACGTTATTTTCAAAACTAATGAGTGGTATCGATAACATACGTATTTGCATGTGTAGCATTACTTCATTTCTTACATTAGATCATACCATTCATATTAGGTTGCGGTTAGAGATCGTGCCTCATTTCGTGTATTCATTGTTGTCATCGTAGCTATTGCACCAGGTGAGTTCATAACCCCTACTTTTACTTGTTTTACAACTGTTTTGGGGGAAGATACATGCTCCTTACTATTTAAATTCAATGCTTGTTTTACTTGAACGCGATTCATTTTCTCAAACATTACTGGATGGTTGAAATACTTGATTTATTACTTGAATACATTATGAATTACTTATTCCATCCTTGATTACTTTCTTATGAAAACAAGTTCTTGCTTTTGCGGATATCAATATAAAACTGTACTTTGCCTGAGTTACCTATTACTGCCACTGAAGTCCCCTTTATCATGAACCGTTAATTACATGCGTGTGAGCGCGAATGCTGTGGATAGATCTATTTGGGTTGACACCCCGTCCGAGTTGGTCGCGCCAACCTGTTAAACGGACGCATATCATTCGGATTACTTCCGAGTGTCTGGCAAACACTTATTGGGGCATTTTATGCTTGATTGCATACGATTACGTCGAGCTTCGGGGTCATGAGCTTTAGGCACTGTATACCTTATTTTTAGCTGTGACATGGTATTTGTTATATTGTCTTGCTAATGAAAATCTCGTGTTCCGCAAATGACTTGTTTACTTAAACATATTACTTTTGGCAGTGGGTTGTAAACACACAGGTTACAAGTCTCTTATGGCGGGACTTGTAACTGAGTGGATTTACGATGCCTTTGCTGGGAAATACTTGATTTCTGGAAAAGACTTGTTTACCGAAAATACTTGTTTACTGGAAATACTTGATTACGGGAAAAATACTTATTACTAAAATCTATGAACTCACCAACCTCGTGTTGACGTTTTAGCATGTATTTTCAGGTTCTAAGCAATGGCACGCTACTGGAGGTTTTGGCAGGGCATGGCATGGTCATAGAAGACTCTGATATTCTTATGGGGACCGTTTTAAACTATTTTAAAGGCCTACTTCCGCACTACTTTTAAAAATGTAAATTCAACATTTTGATTTAGTTATTTTATTCTAAATGATTCAAGTGAAAACCCGTTTTGAACCTGTGTTGTAATACCAATTGAGTTACACCCCAGCTGCTTGTATGCTTCCGCTGGACCCGATTCTGGGGGTGTGACAATTCTCGGATATGATTGAGAAATCCATGGAAGTTTTCATGGATGATTTCTCGGTTTATGGAGATTCTTTCACTTCTTGCCTCTTTCATTAAGAAAGAATGCTGAAACAGTGCAAAGACACCAACTTGGTTCAAAATTGGGAGAAGTGCCATTTCATGGTTAAAGAGGGCATTGTCCTCGGCCATAAGATCTCGAAATCTGGGATTGAGGTCGACAGAGCTAAATTCGACGTAATTTCCAAATTACCTCATCCCACAACCGTTAAAGGAATTAGAAGTTTTCTCGGTCATGCCAGCTTTTACCAACGTTTTATCCAAGATTTTTCTAAGATAGCCCGGCCCCTAATCCACTTACTTGAAAAAGATGCTCCGTTTATCTTCTCAAATGAATACATTGAAGCATTTATTATTCTTAAGAAGAAGTTAACGGAGGCTCCTATCTTAGTTGCCCCCGATTGGGACTTGCCTTTCGAGCTAATGTGAGATGCTAGCGATTATGCTATTGGTCCAGTTTTGGGGCAAAGTAAGTCAAAATATTTTCAGCCGATACACTATGATAGTAAAACGATGACCGATGGTCAATACCATTACACGACTACCGAAAAAGAAATGTTAGCCATCATTTACGCTTTTGAAAAGTTTCGACCTTATTTGCTCTTAAAGAAAAGCATAGTGTATACGGATCATTCGGCTCTTAAGTATCTAATGGCAAAGCAAGATGCTAAGCCAAGATTGATGCGGTGGGTTCAACTCCTTCATGAATTCGATGTTGAAATTCAAAACAAAAAGGGAGCTGAGAACCTTACTGCCGATCACCTTTCGCATTTAGAGAATCCCCATCAAAGTGATTTCGAAAAAAAGGAAATTACCGAAACATTTCCTCTCGAGACACTTGGGAGTTTATCACATAGTGATTCTAGTACCCCATGGTTCATCGATTTTGCGAATTACCATGCGGGGAATTTCATTAGAAAATGGATATCGTTCTAGCAAAAGAAGAAATTCTTCAAAGATGTTAAACATTATTTCTGGGATGACCCTTACTTGTTCAAAATATGTGCGGATCAAGTGATCCGGCGGTGCGTTCACGGCAAGGAAGCCGTTGAAATTATCATGTCATGCCACAATGGACCCACGGGGGGACATCATGGTGCCAATTTCACCGCAAAGAAAGTTTTTGATTCCGGCTTCTACTGGCCGACGATTTACCGGGATGCCCATGAATTGGTTAAATCATGTGATTCTTGCCAGCGTCAAGGAAAAATTTCTCAGAGAGACGAGATGCCTCAAAATGCTATCCAAGTCTGTGAGATTTTTGACATCTGGGGTATCGATTTCATAGGACCATTCCCATCTTCCATAGGAAACAAATATATTCTCGTGGCTGTCAATTACTTGTCGAAATGGGTTGAAGCAAAAGCGCTCCCCACTAATGACGCCCGAGTAGTTGTGAAATTTCTTAAAAGTCTCGTCAATAATCACACAAAATACACATTTCTTCACTCTAAACATCATATGGTCACACTTATTCAGACTTTAAGTCACTTTATGCTTAATTGTCTCTGACTAAATACACCCCCAAAAACATGCTTTGTGTAACTAAATGTTACCAATGTCCACAAAAAAAATAAAATTCATGTGGCCATTAGATGAGCAATCGTCACATAAAATAAACGTTTCTTCACTTTAAGCAATATATGGTCGCACTTATTAACACTTTTGATCACTTTATGCTTAGTTGTATGTGACTAAATACACCCTGAAAACATGTTTTGTGTGACAAAATATTATAAAAGGCCGCACAAAAACAAATTTCATTTGGCAATTTGATGATCAATAGTCACACAAAATAAATATTCCTTCACTTTAAACAGCATGTAGTCACACTTATTAACACTTTTGGCCACTTTATGCTTAATTGTATGTGACTAAATACTCAAAACAAACATGCTTTGTGTAACTAAATGATACAAATGGCCACACAAAATCAAAATCCATGTGGCCATTGGTTGGTCAATAGTCTCACAAAATATACATTTCTTCACTTTAAACGGCATATGGTCACACTTATTAACACTTTTGGCCACTTTATGTTTAATTGTATGTGACTAAATACCCAAAATAAACATGATTTGTGTGACTAAATATTACGAAAAAGCCACACAAACATAAAATTCATGTGGCCATTGGATGAACAATAGTCACACAAAATACACATTTCTTCACTTTAAACAGCATATCGTCACACTTATTAACACTTTTAGTCACATTATGCTTAATTGTATGTGACTAAATACCCAAAACGTATTTGACACGACTTCTGTTCTTTGTGCCAAACATATTTAGCACATTGTTATCCGCCTCCCAAAAAACATTTGGCACGCTTTTGCGTCCATTATAAAATTCAGTTTGCACGGTTTTGCATTCGTCAATTAATTATTTGGCATGGATTGCGTAATCATTGCTTACGTGGATTAACACCAATTTCCATCACAAACAGGTTTTAGTACATCATCACATCAACTACCCATCTCAAAAGTGCTCAAATATAATTCAATCGAAGCCAAAAATAGATTAAACTAATTTTTATTAATCAACGATAAAATCAATTAAATATGGTCACTTAAATACCATAAAGTAAAAAACATTAGGCACAACATCCTTTTAAACCATGGTCTTTAGAATGACAAAACCATAACTAGAACTCAATATAATCACTAAGATGATTTATTACTAACAAACTCGAATAAAGCTCGTTGAATCACGCCGTAACCATAAACCCTTCATAATATAATATTCCAACATTAGAAATATGTATGAAATAAGAAAAAAGTTTGATATACAAAATAGCAATAGAAACGAATCGAGGCTTAAAAAAATTTCCCCGAACTCGGCCATGTTTCTAGTTCGGGTTGGTCAGGTTCGGGTCAATTCGGGTTGAATAAAATTAGGTAGGGTTTGTTCGGGTTCGGGTCTGGTTCATTTAGAATTATTTAATTTTGGTGTTCAAACTTGAAAGACAGTTATTTAAAAAAAAGAAAAAAAAAAAAAAAAAAACACTTAAAGAAAAACCAAGTTGCAAGCTTGTAGCAAAATATTTGTTGCAGTTTCTACAGGAAAAAAAAAGTAGGTTGTAGCAGCAACATTAGACATGTAGTAGGACATATACTAGTAAAAAGAATAGAAATAGTGTAGATTATGTATCCTGAAGCAAAGACACAATGTTATACATGCAATTGATAGCATATAAAATGGCACAACAAATCCTACCTTACTAGTCCTAACTAAAGCTACATTGACAAAATGATAGTATATTATTTTGCAGATTTATTTATTCTAGGTTGATATTATGAGCCATTTTATCATTACCGTATCGTACACAAAGGTCTCATGGACCCTATATTAACTTATGTACAACTTATAATGAAAAGGATCCAAGCATAGTAGCATTACTATGAATTTGAAATCTAAAGTGTTTATTTGGATTTCGGACCATTTCTACCACAGCTATTTTACATAAAGCACTTCCACCAAAAACAAATTGCCACAAAACTAACAACCACGCCACCTATCAATAACACGAGCAGAGCAAATATTGTATAATTTTGAGATAAAATTAGCAGCTTATCCATAAGTGATTGTTATCGAATAAAAGTCTTGTTAATATTGATACTAGATCAGCTACTTTGGCAACCTTTTTTTGTAAGAACGTTGTTAGAGTTTCTAATTAAACATTGGGTATTGTATCTTGTTACTTCATATGTGGCTGATCATTTCAATTATGCTAGTGTTGGTGTGGCTATATATGCAAGCACTTAAGTCAATGAATGGTCTATGCAGCCATGCAGGCGCACACACGTCATCACTGATATGGATAGTTATTAATTGTTTGTTTTTCAGTGGTTAAGAGGCTGTAAACATTTCAAAATCCAAATCAACACATCTGGTTCCTCAAATATGAATAGTAAACCAAAAAACACAATGAGGTAATGACCCACACACCTAAACTTAGTACAGACTTACACATAAATCAATACAGATCTGAAAGTCAAAAAAAATTCTAGTTTAGGAGCCCTGGGTTTCTTTGGATTGGAATAACAACTCATGAGAGTAAGAGGGATTGTAGAGGGGACGGTGTTGCGACTGGGGTAATGCAGGGGAAAGGGGCTGCTGGCAGTTGGCATTAAGCAAAGAATTGGAACGTCATGTAATTGGATCAATGTATTTCTAAGTATGTATACGTAATAATGAAAATATATGCAGACAATATAGATATTAGATGAAAAATACTCGCAATTAGTCTGAAAAAAATTTATAAATACTTAGTGATATACCTGACATACAGTTGATCCAGATATATGTTCCTGACGACCCGTCACAGGTGGCAATCTCTTCCTAGCAGATTCAAAATCTTAGTAAAATTTCAAGCTAACCATATTTCAAAGATGACAGCGTGAAAGAACAAACAAGCTGCATCATTAACTATAATATATATAACCACATAATATATAAATTACAGGGAAAATAACATGTACACTATGCGGATCAAAACATACCATAGTTATCACAGTAAAAAACAACATAATTCTACAAAACTTGCATGTTCTCAAAATCATAACTTGCAATATAATTATGCTATCGTAATGTAACAAGATAAACAAACCTTTTTTATATCTTTACAACATTATTAAAGGACAATACTAAATAAATCGGATCATCATTTATCATGAATTAACATTATATAATTCGCTCAAATAAATATAATACCTTCTCAGGATCTACACCTTTATCAGGATGATTCTTAATAGCAGCTTTACGATAAGCATTCTTTAATTCATCTAGTCAGACGCCAGAACCTCATAGTATTTTTTTATTATTCTTATCACTCTTCTTAGGTCATCTTCCAAACATCTTCTTTTCTTTTCTTATTTGATGAGGCGAAAAATAAAAAGTTTTTAGGGGGTCATTTAAGCCCGGAATTGAATTTATTTGATCAAATATTGCCCTAAATCGTTCCTTTTGTGATTTTAGGTACTTTGGGAGTGAATTCTGGAAAAGGAAGCATTTTGAGACGTTTTTGGAGCATAAAAGTAAAGAAAACGGCAAAGACTTAATTTTTCATGCTGAGAACAGTACCTGACGGTGTCAAGAAGGAAATTTTGACGGCGTCAGGAGTAAAATCCATGACGAACCAGAGAAAACCTGAAGGCGTCAAGAGAAGGGCGTCAAGAGTATTTTTGGCGACGGCCTGCAATTGGAATACACGTGACGGCGTCAAACCCAGATCTAGGCAGTCCGAGAATTTATTTGGCGGCGAGATGACGGCGTCAGAAATTTACTCTTTATGCCGTCACCTCACAAAATCTATATATACTTTTCTATTTTTCATTCATAAGGGAGGAACTTGTGTGGAGAATACTAGGGTCGAACCTAATAAACCATAGCTCGTTTGTAACAGTATTTTCAAGGTTTTTCACCCCTTGAAACCTTTCATGTTCAATTGAGATAAGTCCTCTTTCAATTCATTCAATATGTCTATGCGTTGTTTGAATATATCTTATGCTTATCTTGATTTCAACATGCTAGGCAAGATCTTTCATGTGTTTGCTTAGATGTAATGAAACCTAGATGTTGATTATAGGTTGATTGCTTGTTTATAGTTGTAATGGATGAATGATTTCAATGTTAGGCTTAAGAAAACTGGCAGATCTCCATTGTGTAACTTGCTTAAACGTCTTAAGAAACATGAACCGATGTGTACTAGGTTTTTATGATTGTATTTAATGCATGAGCGAATTTGATGAGACAAAAAATGAACCACTTATAGGGGGACATTTAAGCCCGGAATTGAACATATTTGATCAAATATTACCCTAAATCGTTCCTTTTGTGATTTTAGGTACTTTGGGAGTGAATTCTGGAAAAGGAAGCATTTTGGGACGTTTTTGGAGCATAAAAGTGAAGAAAACGGCAAAGACTTAATTTTCCATGCTGAGAACAGTACCTGACGGTGTCAAGAAGGAAATTTTGACGGCGTCAGGAGTAAAATCCATGACGAACCAGAGAAAACCTAAAGGTGTCAAGAGAAGGGCGTCAAGAGTATTTTTGGCGACGGCTTGCAATTGGAATACACGTGACGGCGTCAAACCCAGATCTAGGCAGTCCGAGAATTTATTTGGCGGCGAGATGACGGCGTCAGAAATTTACTCTTTATGCCGTCACCTCACAAAATCTATATATACTTTTCTATTTTTCATTCATAAGGGAGGAACTTGTGTGGAGAATACTAGGGTCGAACCTAATAAACCATAGCTCGTTTGTAACAGTATTTTCAAGGGTTTTCACCCCTTGAAACCTTTCATGTTCAATTGAGATAAGTCCTCTTTCAATTCATTCAATATGTCTATGCGTTGTTTGAATATATCTTATGCTTATCTTGATTTCAACATGCTAGGCAAGATCTTTCATGTGTTTGCTTAGATGTAATAAAACCTAGATGTTGATTATAGGTTGATTGCTTGTTTATAGTTGTAATGGATGAATGATTTCAATGTTAGGCTTAAGAAAACTGGCAGATCTCCATTGTGTAACTTGCTTAAACGTCTTAAGAAACATGAACCGATGTGTACTAGGTTTTTATGATTGTATTTAATGCATGAGCGAATTTGATGAGACAAAAAATGAACCACTTATAGGGGGACATTTAAGCCCGAAATTGAACATATTTGATCAAATATTACCCTAAATCGTTCCTTTTGTGATTTTAGGTACTTTGGGAGTGAATTCTGGAAAAGGAAGCATTTTGGGACGTTTTTGGAGCATAAAAGTGAAGAAAACGGCAAAGACTTAATTTTCCATGCTGAGAACAGTACCTGACGGTGTCAAGAAGGAAATTTTGACGGCGTCAGGAGTAAAATCCATGACGAACCAGAGAAAACCTAAAGGTGTCAAGAGAAGGGCGTCAAGAGTATTTTTGGCGACGGCTTGCAATTGGAATACACGTGACGGCGTCAAACCCAGATCTAGGCAGTCCGAGAATTTATTTGGCGGCGAGATGACGGCGTCAGAAATTTACTCTTTATGCCGTCACCTCACAAAATCTATATATACTTTTCTATTTTTCATTCATAAGGGAGGAACTTGTGTGGAGAATACTAGGGTCGAACCTAATAAACCATAGCTCGTTTGTAACAGTATTTTCAAGGGTTTTCACCCCTTGAAACCTTTCATGTTCAATTGAGATAAGTCCTCTTTCAATTCATTCAATATGTCTATGCGTTGTTTGAATATATCTTATGCTTATCTTGATTTCAACATGCTAGGCAAGATCTTTCATGTGTTTGCTTAGATGTAATGAAACCTAGATGTTGATTATAGGTTGATTGCTTGTTTATAGTTGTAATGGATGAATGATTTCAATGTTAGGCTTAAGAAAACTGGCAGATCTCCATTGTGTAACTTGCTTAAACGTCTTAAGAAACATGAACCGATGTGTACTAGGTTTTTATGATTGTATTTAATGCATGAGCGAATTTGATGAGACAAAAAATGAACCACTTATAGGGGGACATTTAAGCCCGAAATTGAACATATTTGATCAAATATTACCCTAAATCGTTCCTTTTGTGATTTTAGGTACTTTGGGAGTGAATTCTGGAAAAGGAAGCATTTTGTGACGTTTTTGGAGCATAAAAGTGAAGAAAACGGAAAAGACTTAATTTTCCATGCTGAGAACAGTACCTGACGGTGTCAAGAAGGAAATTTTGACGGCGTCAGGAGTAAAATCCATGACGAACCAGAGAAAACCTGAAGGCGTCAAGAGAAAGGCGTCAAGAGTATTTTTGGCGACGGCCTGCAATTGGAATACACGTGACGGCGTCAAACCCAGATCTAGGCAGTCCGAGAATTTATTTGGCGGCGAGATGATGGCGTCAGAAATTTACTCTTTATGCCGTCACCTCACAAAATCTATATATACTTTTCTATTTTTCATTCATAAGGGAGGAACTTGTGTGGAGAATACTAGGGTCGAACCTAATAAACCATAGCTCGTTTGTAACAGTATTTTCAAGGGTTTTCACCCCTTGAAACCTTTCATGTTCAATTGAGATAAGTCCTCTTTCAATTCATTCAATATGTCTATGCGTTGTTTGAATATATCTTATGCTTATCTTGATTTCAACATGCTAGGCAAGATCTTTCATGTGTTTGCTTAGATGTAATGAAACCTAGATGTTGATTATAGGTTGATTGCTTGTTTATAGTTGTAATGGATGAATGATTTCAATGTTAGGCTTAAGAAAACTGGCAGATCTCCATTGTGTAACTTGCTTAAACGTCTTAAGAAACATGAACCGATGTGTACTAGGTTTTTATGATTGTATTTAATGCATGAGCGAATTTGATGAGACAAAAAATGAACCACTTATAGGGGACATTTAAGCCCGAAATTGAACATATTTGATCAAATATTACCCTAAATCGTTCCTTTTGTGATTTTAGGTACTTTGGGAGTGAATTCTGGAAAAGGAAGCATTTTGGGACGTTTTTGGAGCATAAAAGTGAAGAAAACGGCAAAGACTTAATTTTCCATGCTGAGAACAGTACCTGACGGTGTCAAGAAGGAAATTTTGACGGCGTCAGGAGTAAAATCCATGACGAACCAGAGAAAACCTGAAGGCGTCAAGAGAAGGGCGTCAAGAGTATTTTTGGCGACGGCCTGCAATTGGAATACACGTGACGGCGTCAAACCCAGATCTAGGCAGTCCGAGAATTTATTTGGCGGCGAGATGACGGCGTCAGAAATTTACTCTTTATGCCGTCACCTCACAAAATCTATATATACTTTTCTATTTTTCATTCATAAGGGAGGAACTTGTGTGGAGAATACTAGGGTCGAACCTAATAAACCATAGCTCGTTTGTAACAGTATTTTCAAGGGTTTTCACCCCTTGAAACCTTTCATGTTCAATTGAGATAAGTCCTCTTTCAATTCATTCAATATGTCTATGCGTTGTTTGAATATATCTTATGCTTATCTTGATTTCAACATGCTAGGCAAGATCTTTCATGTGTTTGCTTAGATGTAATGAAACCTAGATGTTGATTATAGGTTGATTGCTTGTTTATAGTTGTAATGGATGAATGATTTCAATGTTAGGCTTAAGAAAACTGGCAGATCTCCATTGTGTAACTTGCTTAAACGTCTTAAGAAACATGAACCGATGTGTACTAGGTTTTTATGATTGTATTTAATGCATGAGCGAATTTGATGAGACAAAAAATGAACCACTTATAGGGGGACATTTAAGCCCGGAATTGAACATATTTGATCAAATATTACCCTAAATCGTTCCTTTTGTGATTTTAGGTACTTTGGGAGTGAATTCTGGAAAAGGAAGCAATTCGGACATTTTTGGAGCATAAAAGTGAAGAAAATGGCAAAGTCTTAATTTTCCATGCTGAGAACAGTACCTGACGGCGTCAAGAGGAAAATCATGACGGCGTCAAGATTAAATTCCATGACGACCCAGTGCAATCCGGACGGCGTCACAAGAAGGGCGTCAAGAGTATTTTTGGTGACGGCCTGCATAAGGTGAATACATGACGGCGTCAGACCCAGATCTAGGTAGTCCAAGGAACTATTTGGCGGTGAGATGACGGCGTCAGACATTTGTTCTTGACGCCATCACCTATCAAACTCTATATATAGTTTTCTATTTTTCATTCATTAAGAGAGGAACTTGTGTGGAGAAAACTAAGGCCGAACTTTGTAAACCCTAGGTCATATTTTACAGTCCTTTCAAGGGTTTTCATCCCTTGAATCCTTTCATGTTCTATTGAGATAAGTCTTCTCTTTATTTAATCAATATGTCTATGTGTTGGTTGATTATATCTTTTACTTGTCTTGATTTCAACATGCTAGGCTAGATCTATCTTGTGTTTGCTTAGATCTAATGAAACCTAGATGTTAATTATGTGTTGATTACTTGTTTATGGTTGTATTGTATGAATGATTTCAATGTTAGGCTTAAGAAAACTGGCAGATCTCCATTGTGTAACATGCTTGAACATCTTAGGAAACATGAACCAATGTGTACTAGGTTTTATTGGTTATATTTAATGCATGAGTAAATTCTAATGATCCCATGTTAGGAGCTTCTTAGCCGGCTCGACATAGAAGTGAAGTAGGTGCTCATAGGATTGGGGAAGTAAGTACGCCACCCTATGAATGGTATATTCGTCATCCACGCAACTATAACAAGTAATTAACGTGAAAAAGATATCTAGGGAGTAGTGAAATCTAAGTAAACACAATTCTCCCACATATTGCTCACAACTTTAGTTTAATATAGTTTATTTTCATTTCTAGTATTTTATTTTTATTGCATCTTAGTAATTAGGTTAGTTGACTGGCAACTAATTCCGCCCAACTCCTTCAATCCCGAGATTTTACTTGCTTTCATAAAAATACAAAAAGAATCATCTCTCATCTCTAGACCTAGTCTTTAGGTTTTCTAATCCTAGCGACACTATTCCTAGCTAAACGATCAATCCCCCGGTAGTTGTCATTATACTATACTACATCGATCAGGTACACTGCCTGGTGGGGGTTGTAAGCTTCTCGAGATCCCTCGAGAGGTAAAGCCTGGTGCAATCCCTACGCATCAAGTTTTTGGCGGCGCAGCCCGGGGAATAGTTATTGTGTAGGTTAGAATATCTTTTTATTAGGTCAACTTGCTAGATTCCTTTCAAGTAAGATTTTATCTTTATTTTTAGGTTCTCTTTAGTCTATCTTATTTCTTCGTGTTTTTGTTCGTAACACTTTACCACCCGACATCATGGAAGGTGGTAACATCCTTGAACCCATCAACCCACCTAAACAAAACCACCCACAAAACCTACCACAATCAATCTATCCACCTATAAGGTCCATCCGCTTGCAATCCAGCACCATTCGATTGGTGCAAGTCGGGTGTGCATTCTATGGATACCTTTTCGAAAACCCGACCCAACACCTTGAGGACTACCTAAAAATTACCAATTCTGTAGGATTAGGTGTTGATAATCAAGAAGGGGAACTCTTAGCCCTCTTTCAATTCTCTTTACGTGGTCGGGCTCTTCAATGGTTATGCCAACTCCCTGAAAGATCCGTCTCCTCTTGGGAAGATCTTGCTTCCTACTTCTTAACTAGATTCACCCTGCCCAAGGAAGTTATTTTGCAACGTAACCAATTTAAACGGAAAATGATGAAATAAGGAAGGTCAATGAGATGAATGAAGGTGAAACCAAGCTACGGAGTAACACTTGTAGGAAAGGGCCATGGAATGATTATAGAATATTTAGGAGCTCCCCACCAACCCTTTAGGAATTAAGGTATCATAAGTTCCTTCTAAAATGCCCTTGCCCTGCAAAGTATCAAAAACACCCATGTATTAGAAAATATAATTCTATGAATCTTAAGGTCCCATGCATGATTGGTCATATGTATAGAGAACACACTTATATCGATCTAAAGGCACCAATGAACATTATGTCTACGCTTTATTATAATTGGATCATGAACGAGAAGTTGAAACCTAGGCGGGACCCTTACAACCCTAATCGCATGAGTAATGTTGTTGAGCGGGTTAGAGGGTTACATGTTTTTCTTGGGTATTTTGTTTATAAATGTGACTTCAGGATCTTAGAAGATGTTAGGGGAATTATTGATCAGTCTTTGTGTCAGACTGTTTTAGGAGAACCTTTTGTCAAAACCTCTAAAATGACTTACAACCATGATGAGGGCACTATCACATTCGCAACCGAAGAGAAAAACATTAGATATTGGATTCCCCATAAGGAAGAGAGGTTTAGAGAAGTCGAGGATCTCGATGTTGACAACATCCCCGTGATTAAAGTTGAGAGTGAGGAAGAGAGAAACATTGGAGGTTACAAAAAGAAAGAGATCCATTACTCGAAATGTTTAGCTTTAGGCCCCGAGTATAGGAAGGATGAGAGATTGGTTAAGATGTTTGAAACCGCATTCATTTTGCGGGATAGGAAAACGTAGTAACCCATGACCTTGAGTCTAGCTACAAGACTCGTAAATAAAGAAAAGCGCTTCTTGGGAGGCAACCCATGATTGTGTGTGATTTTTATTTTGTTTGTTTGTTATTTGCTTCCGTATGCATGCTTTATTTTTATTGTTGGTAGATCATGTTTCTAAACTATAATAGTGTAAATACTTTACTTTGTTGTTTGGCCTAGTCTTAACTTCACCCAAAGGTATTTTTGCAAAAGATAAGTGTAAGGGGGAACCCCAAATATGTTTTTAAGAAACAAAACCGATCATGATTCTCCACAATATTAAGTGAACATGTATATTCGTATTTGTTAGATTCAAATGCTTGTATCGAGTCATAATGAAGTTTTGCAGGATTTTCCAGGAAGTAGGACCAAGTTTTTCCAGAAATTTTCCGGAAACTTAAGATAAGAATTTCTGCAGGTCACTTCTGACGGCGTCACGAGTTTACTCTTGACGGCGTCACGTGTAAAAATCTGGAAATTTTAACAGTTTTGTTTTTCTAACGGAGTCTTAAAGTTTTTGTTGAATTATTATTTTTATAATCTCCAGGAAATCTGCAAACATCATTCCACAAGCATTATATCTTATTTTGTTTTCTAGGATTTTTTAGCATATGTAGATTGCCCGCGATTCTATGCGAGGTTGCCTTGTCTGTTTTCTCAGGTTTTACAGGTTATGTATGACAAGAAGATGATTGTTATTCTGGAAGGGAAGCTTTGATTGTTCATTTTCTTGGAGGAAGAAATAACCTGGCCACCTTATTATCCATACCGAGCGAATCAGGGGAGTATTTGATTTCATTCGTTTTACTTATGTCACGTTTACATTCTTTACTTGAACATTGGGGACAATGTTCATCCTAAGTGTAAGGGGGGGGGGGTAAAATGATGATACCTTACAGATACACTTTCGCTTGAGTTTGTTTGTTTGATAGTAGATGTGTAATAAAACTATGAGAAATACTTGTTAGTGTAATTTTAGCGCCAAATTTAAATTTTTTTACAACATTTAGGAGTGAAACTTTAGCCATAGCAAGCGTCTCAGGGATAGGAGATTGTATGACTAGCACAAAACCGTACTATTCAGAAAAATTTTCCACACAAATATGTGAGGGTCGCCTTTAGATTTGATAGGAAAAGCATTTACTATTAGTGCTTATGAGTGTACCGGTAGCATTTAGATTCTAGAACTTGCGTTAGTGATGCATCATGAGACCGCTAGTGAGACTACATTCGTGTAGTAGGATTTACTACATGATAAGAGGCATTAGGATCACCCTTGTGTTAAACCCGTATCATAACTACTTGACCATTTAAGTCATATTACTTGGCTAGTTAAGTCAACTAATTTTTCCCACACCTTAGCGTTTACTCATTTTTAGTACACGAAACCCCTAGTACACCCCTCCGAGCCTATCTTTTCGTTTCTAACTTTAAGCATCTTACTTAAAGGAAGAATTTGTTACACCCTACTTAAATGTACACCCAAATCGCCTTAGCCTTCGTGTATGCACTCATCTTTAGTGCATTATTGTTATTTGTTAAACCCTAAGTTAATTATCTAATTGATTACATGGTTGCTAAGTCAAGTAATATGCTTGTACATATTGTTTTGGGACCATTGGGACTCATGGGTAAAGTACTTATTTTGTGGAGTAATGGGGAAGAACATCATATATTACCCCCGTATGTGCGATAATCTTAAAAGTACTCCAAGTGTTTTGATTTTCTTAATTCGAGTCATTAAATTAGTTTATTGTAAAGTATGTAAAAATTCTAGTGTAAGGGGAATGTACATTTCCTATGACGTATTATTTTGGATGGTAGGGTAAGAGTGTATGCAAAAAAAAAAAAAAAAAAAAAAAAAAAAAAAAAATCGAAAAAATCTAGAAAAAGAAAAAAAAAATAGAAAAAGAAAAGAGAAAAAAATATACGGACTACCATTTCGTTTCATTCTATGTTCATTTTATGTTTTTGTTATTCTTCATTTATTTGCTTATGTCGAGTCTAGTCTTGGCTTAGCAACGCCATATTGTACATGTAATTGACCAAGATTGTTGACTCGCCACCAGTAAAGATTGTCTATATCCAACAAAACCGTGTATTCCATATCCCTACACCTAACGTTACAACCCTTAAAAAGACCTCTTTTATAGTTTATCCTAGGTGCTTACGCCGTGTGGTGGAGGTTTGATCATTTCCCAAGCCTATGGTAATCTATTTTGCTATGACAGGTAGTGAGAGATATTTTCCGTTTCCATATTGTGATATTACTTTATTACACCCGAGAGATGTGAGTATCTAAACACTATTTGTGAGGTGCTAGTATATGACCTCCATGCTTGTCTTTGGTCTTTAGTGGAACGATTATTTGTTGTAATTACTTTTATATTAGTGTTAAATGACCCCTAACTTGTATTTTGACTAGAATAAAAGCGTATTTGCTTGAGGACAAGCAAATCTCAAGTGTAAGGGTATATGATGAGGCGAAAAATGAACCACTTTTAGGGGGTCATTTAAGCCCGGAATTGAACTTATTTGATCAAATATTACCCTAAATCGTTCCTTTTGTGATTTTAGGTACTTTGGGAGTGAATTTTTGGAAAAGGAAGCAATTCGGACATTTTTGGAGCATAAAAGTGAAGAAAACGGCAAAGTCTTAATTTTCCATGCTGAGAACAGTACCTGACGGCGTCAAGAGGAAAACCATGACGGCGTCAAGATTAAATTCCATGACGACCCAGTGCAATCTGTAACACCCCCAAAATATCGCAGCGGAAGACTGTGTCATAGGGGTGCTACTTCATAATACAAAGTAGAAGTTATAGAAAACGAACTCTAAATGAGACGTTTTGAAAAGTTACCATTCGATTAATGAATTCAAAGTTACAAACATGAGATTCCAAAGTATGATACATAAATGTATACAAAATGTTGAATGGTAAATGATAAAAGCGTAAGTCTTCAGAATATGCAGCTTGACTCTAAGTTCCACGCACTAGCTATCGCCTTACTAATCTGGGATAAACATGCTAAAGTGTCAACACAATGGTTGGTGAGTTCATAGAGTTTGTCTTAAAACAGTTGAAAAAGCCTTAAAGAATGATCACACAGCAAAGGCATCGTGAATCCACTCAGTTACAAGTCCCGCCATAAGAGACTTGTAACCTGTGTGTTCACAACCCACTGCTACAAATATAGTATGAATAAGACATGTATAAGTTCATCAAGACAATTTAAGCAATTAGAAGTGAGTCTCTACTTCATCTCCGAAGACCTCACTTTTATGATGTATCCAACATTCGCAAATGTTAGGATGTATCAAAGACAACTGGGAGTCAATTCCCAAAGACAACTGGGAGCCACTTCCCAAAGACAACTGGGAGTCAATTCCCAAAGACAACTACTAGTCAATAAATAGAATAACGCAATTAAGTATAACGCAGTCATGTATGTAAGCAATCAAGTATAACACAGGCAAGTATAGACGTTTTGAGTATTTGTACAAGTAAACAAGTAGTTGAGCATGTATCCCCCCCAATAGTTAAAACAAGTACGAAAAGAGTAGGGGCTATGACTCACCTTAAGTCTATGTAATGAGAAATGATAGTGGTAGTCGAATCGCGAAAGTCTCTAAGAGCAGCCTATAATAGAACGTTGCGACTTAGGTTTGGAGTAACGTCTAAGAATACGACGAATTGCCTATATATGTCTTGCATAATGTTCATGATGTAGTACTTAGTATATAGTGTAAGTCGTTGAATATAAGTGGTCTATGAAACATGTATAAGTTGTATATCTCTTACTACCGTTCGGGCCGACATAATTCAGAAGTCATGGAGTAAACGTTCGAGGAGCCAGGACACTTTAACTCGTAAATCCACAACTCGTCTCGACGGCTTACTCAATGAACTCCTCACATGAGGCTCCCTACTATTGTAGTATTTGATAACATATATATATATATATATATATATATATATATATATATATATATATATATATATATATATATATATATATATATATATATATATATAAGCTTTTTGATCTTTAATAGTTATATGGTCTTTAGCCGTGGCTTTGCCGTGACCTTGGTCATTGTTACCATGGTCTTGAGACTCAACCTTGGATTTAGCCATGGTTGTGGTCTTGGCTTTAGGTCATTAGACCTCTTGGTCTCATCTAAATATAATCATTATATAGTAACTTTGGTCTAAAAATGGGCTGTTAAGAATTTGAAGAACATTATCACTCAGAAAGCGTTTTCAGGTCTCGAGCTTCTTTGTTCCTGAACGAAAACGTCGTTCCGGACAACTTTCGTGTTTTAACTTTTTGATGAATCGGACCAGAAGTGGGACTTTCAAAATCATAATTTGATCAGAATGCAATTTAGGCAGTTTTGCCGTTTTGGTTTCGCTAACTTCAAACGGTCATAACTTTTGACTCGTATACTCGTTTTGGGTGATTCAAATTGCTATGTTTTCCTTGTTAAGTCCTCTTTAATAGTAAGTAAGTGTCAAATATCAAAGTTATACTATTGTGGTCGTGGTTTTCCATAAAAATCACTAGTTTGCTTGTTTACTTGTCATAAGTTAACATATGTATACCAATACTTGTTTTATCCATTTTTAAACATCATGAACACAATACAAAGACCATATATAGCATGAAAGAAACATAATAAGCATGAAATGATATTGAGCAAGAAAGTGTATAAGGGTTTGCTTACAACTTTTGGCTTTCTAAAGAAAGGAAGTCAAGTATAGAACTAGGACACTAAACCTAAGCTTGTAAACCCTTCACCATAACTCTTGTAACCCTTGCTAGCCTTGATATAACCCTTGTGAAAATCATTTAACTTCAGCCCTAGTAACCTTGTGTAGCTCCTAATTCAACTATGGAATCACCAAACAAACTTAAGAACTAGGTAGATAATACTAAGACCTTGAACTTTGGTATGTAATTTGTAACTTGAAGATCAAAGATGATGAAGCTATGGAATTATGTTGGGAAGTTTTAAATGGTGATGAAAAGAATGAAGAGATGAGTTTCCTTTTATAGTGCAAGTAAGGAGGTTAGCTAGTACTTACTTGTGGTTAAAATTGGAACACATGAAGTATAATGAACTAATGGTTAACAACTAAACACATCTATGCATACTTGGTTGTTCTTAGACCACATACTTTCCTAGGCTTATTATGAAGCCACCAAGGCCACCATATACACGTTCATGGACAAGGGGAAGGGACTAGGTGGATGAATCTTGGCCTTATATAAGTTACGTAGTGAGTTTTGGTCCCGTTAATCGCTAACCGTAAGTTGTTAAGTCACGAAACGTAAAACCGGGTATCCTAAAAATATGAAACTTATAAATATGGTTAAACATGTCAATATAGTCCATAATAAAATATAAAATGAGTGGTAGGTTCTATCGGGTGCGAAAACCCTGCTAAAAACTGGAAACACGGGTCTAAAACACGCAATTCGCGTAAAACGCTGAACTGAAAAACGTAAAATTCCGAAACTTTTGGAATTGTCCTAAAATGAGAGAAAATCATATTTCTATTGTTTATAATGTTTTATGGACATATCGGGATGCTAGAAGGACGTTTAAACCTAAAAGTAAATCTCGGACACGGCTTTGTGATTTTTGCAGAAATGATCCGACGAGCGTCAAACTCTCGGATTATCGTTAAAATAGTTTAACTTACGAGAATATGAAATAAAAATTTCTGAGATGAATAGTGAAAAGTGAATAGTGAAATTTTCGGGAATAAAAGTTAACCTGAAATTGCGAATTGTTACAGTCTCTACCCCTTAAGGAGAACTTCGCCCCGAAGTTCTGTTGATGTTAACTACTTACGATGTGTCTAAGAGAATTCGGGATCTCTAATATAGTGGTGTTCACTCTGATTCGTCTAAGATTCTGGTTAAGGAGTTGTATCGGCTACAATTAAGCCCACTTATTTATAACACATTACTTACATAAAGAAGCGTCCAAATTTATGTAAGTAAGGTCTCATAAACTTATGGTTCGGTGATTTACAATTTCTTTATTTAACTGAAGAGGCGTCCCAATCCATTTAAATAAGGAGATTCTAAATCATCCTACTTAAGAATTTCTGACACAAAATCCGCCTTCTGAGGCCGATAGTAAGATAATCAAGTCATCAAATCCCTAAAGCTAAGCAATAATATTATTTAACTCAAATCTTGTGTCTAATCAAACAAGAACTGTCACAAGATCAAGTTAACTAATTAGTTATTACTGAGCTCCATGTTTTTAATGACTCGACGAATCTCTGGGGCTCCTTATAATACTAAAGTCACATCATCTAACAGCGTGGAACTAAGCAAACCTCTAACCAAAAAGCATATGTGTCTGTATTGTGTGTAAGGCAAATAAAGAGGAAGGTCCCAACGTATATAGCAGTTATAGTCTAGGCACTAAATGCAACCTAGTTCTCTATAACCAAGGCTCTGGTACCAATCTGTAACACCCCCAAAATATCGCAGCGGAAGACTGTGTCATAGGGGTGCTACTTCATAATACAAAGTACAAGTTATAGAAAACGAACTCTAAATGAGACATTTTGAAAAGTTACCATTCGATTAATGAATTCAAAGTTACAAACATGAGATTCCAAAGTATGATACATAAATGTATACAAAATGTTGAATGGTAAATGATAAAAGCATAAGTCTTCAGAATATGCAGCTTGACTCTAAGTTCCACGCACTAGCTATCGCCTTACTAATCTGAGATAAACATGCTAAAGTGTCAACACAATGGTTGGTGAGTTCATAGAGTTTGTCTTAAAACAGTTGAAAAAGCCTTAAAGAATGATCACACAGCAAAGGCATCGTGAATCCACTCAGTTACAAGTCCCGCCATAAGAGACTTGGAACCTGTGTGTTCACAACCCACTGCTACAAATATAGTATGAATAAGACATGTATAAGTTCATCAAGACAATTTAAGCAATTAGAAGTGAGTCTCTACTTCATCTCCGAAGACCTCACTTTTATGATGTATCCAACATTCGCAAATGTTAGGATGTATCAAAGACAACTAGGAGTCAATTCCCAAAGACAACTGGGAGCCACTTCCCAAAGACAACTGGGAGTCAATTCCCAAAGACAACTACTAGTCAATAAATAGAATAACGCAATTAAGTATAACGCAGTCATGTATGTAAGCAATCAAGTATAACACAGTCAAGTATAGACGTTTTGAGTATTTGTACAAGTAAACAAGTAGTTGAGCATGTATCCCCCCCAATAGTTAAAACAAGTACGAAAAGAGTAGGGGCTATGACTCACCTTAAGTCTATGTAATGAGAAATGATAGTGGTAGTCGAATCGCGAAAGTCTCTAAGAGCAGCCTATAATAGAACGTTGCGACTTAGGTTTGGAGTAACGTCTAAGAATACGACGAATTGCCTATATATGTCTTGCATAATGTTCATGATGTAGTACTTAGTATATAGTGTAAGTCGTTGAATATAAGTGGTCTATGAAACATGTATAAGTTGTATATCTCTTACTACCGTTCGGGCCGACATAATTCAGAAGTCATGGAGTAAACGTTCGAGGAGCCAGGACACTTTAACTCGTAAATCCACAACTCGTCTCGACGGCTTACTCAATGAACTCCTCACATGAGGCTCCCTACTATTGTAGTATTTGATAACATATATATATATATATATATATATATATATATATATATATATATATATATATATATATATAAGCTTTTTGATCTTTAATAGTTATATGGTCTTTAGCCGTGGCTTTGCCGTGACCTTGGTCATTGTTACCATGGTCTTGAGACTCAACCTTGGATTTAGCCATGGTTGTGGTCTTGGCTTTAGGTCATTAGACCTCTTGGTCTCATCTAAATATAATCATTATATAGTAACTTTGGTCTAAAAATGGGCTGTTAAGAATTTGAAGAACATTATCACTCAGAAAGCGTTTTCAGGTCTCGAGCTTCTTTGTTCCTGAACGAAAACGTCGTTCCGGACAACTTTCGTGTTTTAACTTTTAGATGAATCGGACCAGAAGTGGGACTTTCAAAATCATAATTTGATCAGAATGCAATTTAGGCAGTTTTGCCGTTTTGGTTTCGCTAACTTCAAACGGTCATAACTTTTGACTCGTATACTCGTTTTGGGTGATTCAAATTGCTATGTTTTCCTTGTTAAGTCCCCTTTAATAGTAAGTAAGTGTCAAATATCAAAGTTATACTATTGTGGTCGTGGTTTTCCATAAAAATCACTAGTTTGCTTGTTTACTTGTCATAAGTTAACATATGTATACCAATACTTGTTTTATCCATTTTTAAACATCATGAACACAATACAAAGACCATATATAGCATGAAAGAAACATAATAAGCATGAAATGATATTGAGCAAGAAAGTGTATAAGGGTTTGCTTACAACTTTTGGCTTTCTAAAGAAAGGAAGTCAAGTATAGAACTAGGACACTAAACCTAAGCTTGTAAACCCTTCACCATAACTCTTGTAACCCTTGCTAGCCTTGATATAACCCTTGTGAAAATCATTTAACTTCAGCCCTAGTAACCTTGTGTAGCTCCTAATTCAACTATGGAATCACCAAACAAACTTAAGAACTAGGTAGAGAATACTAAGACCTTGAACTTTGGTATGTAATTTGTAACTTGAAGATCAAAGATGATGAAGCTATGGAATTATGTTGGGAAGTTTTAAATGGTGATGAAAAGAATGAAGAGATGAGTTTCCTTTTATAGTGCAAGTGAGGAGGTTAGCTAGTACTTACTTGTGGTTAAAATTGGAACACATGAAGTATAATGAACTAATGGTTAAAAACTAAACACATCTATGCATACTTGGTTGTTCTTAGACCACATACTTTCCTAGGCTTATTATCAAGCCACCAAGGCCACCATATACACGTTCATGGACAAGGGGAAGGGACTAGGTGGATGAATCTTGGCCTTATATAAGTTACGTAGTGAGTTTTGGTCCCGTTAATCGCTAACCGTAAGTTGTTAAGTCACGAAACGTAAAACCGGGTATCCTAAAAATATGAAACTTATAAATATGGTTAAACATGTCAATATAGTCCATAATAAAATATAAAATGAGTGGTAGGTTCTATCGGGTGCGAAAACCCTGCTAAAAACTGGAAACACGGGTCTAAAACGCGCAATTCGCGTAAAACGCTGAACTGAAAAACGTAAAATTCCGAAACTTTTGGAATTGTCCTAAAATGAGAGAAAATCATATTTCTATTGTTTATAATGTTTTATGGACATATCGGGATGCTAGAAGGACGTTTAAACCTAAAAGTAAATCTCGGACACGGCTTTGTGATTTTTGCAGAAATGATCCGACGAGCGTCAAACTCTCGGATTATCGTTAAAATAGTTTAACTTACGAGAATATGAAATAAAAATTTCTGAGATGAATAGTGAAAAGTGAATAGTAAAAAGTGAATAGTGAAATTTTCGGGAATAAAAGTTAACCTGAAATTGCGAATTGTTACACAATCCTCACGGCGTCACAAGAAGGGCGTCAAGAGTATTTTTGGTGACGGCCTGCATAAGGTGAATACATGACGGCGTCAGTCCCAGATCTAGGCAGTTCGAGGAACTATTTGGCGGTTTGATAACGGCGTCAGACATTTGTTCTTGACGCCGTCACCTATCAAACTCTATATATAGTTTTCTATTTTTCATTCATTAAGAGAGGAAATTGTGTGGAGAAAACTAGGGCCGAACTTTGTAAACCCTAGGTCATATTTTACAGTACTTTCAAATGTTTTCATCCCTTGAATCCTTTCATATTCTATTGAGATAAGTCTTCTCTTAATTCAATCAATATGTCTATGTGTTGGTTGATTATATCTTTTACTTGTCTTGATTTCAACATGCTAGGCTAGATCTATCTTGTGTTTGCTTAGATCTAATGAAACCTAGATGTTAATTATGTATTGATTACTTGTTTATGGTTGTATTGGATGAATGATTTCAATGTTAGGCTTAAGAAAACTGGCAGATCTCCATTGTGTAACATGCTTGAACGTCTTAGGAAACATGAACCGATGTATACTAGGTTTTATTGGTTGTATTTAATGCATGAGTAAATTCTAATGATCCCATGTTAGGAGCTTCTTAGCCGGCTCGACATAGGAGTGAAGTAGGCGCTCATAGGATTGGGGAAGTAACTATGCCACCCCATGAATGGTATTAAGGAATACAATCCGTCATCCACGCAACTATAAAAAGTAATTAACGTGTAAAAGATATCTAGGGAGTAGTGAAATCTAAGTAAACACAATTCTCCCACATATTGCTCACAACTTTAGTTTAATATAGTTTATTTTCATTTCTAGTATTTTATTTTGATTGCATCTTAGTAATTGGGTTAGTTGACTAGCAACTAATTCCGCCCAACTCCTTCAATCCCGAGATTTTACTTGCTTTCATAAAAATATAAAAATACAAAAAGAATCATCCCTCATCTCTAGACCTAGTCTTTAGGTTTTCTAATCCTAGCAACACTATTCCTAGCTGAACGATCATTTCCCCGGTACTTGTCATTATACTATACTACATCGATCAGGTACACTGCCTGGTGGGGGTTGTAAGCTTCGCGAGATCCCTCGAGAGATAAAGCCTGGTGCAATCCCTACGCATCAGAATTCTAGTTATTTAGTCGGCTCGACATAGGAGTGAAGTAGGAGCTTATAGGATTGGGGAAGTAAGTACGCCACCCCATGAATGGTATTAAGGAATACATCCGTCATCCACGCAACTGTAACAAGTAATTAACCTGTAAAAGATATCTAGGGAGTAGTGAAATCTAAGTAAACACAATTCTCCCATATATTGCTCACACCACTATCTTAATTTAGTTTATTTTCATTTTTGTTATTTTATTTTGATTGCATCTTAGTTCTTTGGGTTAGTTGACTAGCAACTAATTCCGCCCATCTTCCAACAACCGAGATTTACTTGCTTTTATAAAAACTAAAAAATACAAAAAGAATCATCCCTCATCTCTAGACCTAGTCTTTAGGTTTTCTAATCCTAGCGACACTATTCCCAAGTTGAATGATCAATCCCCCGGTACTTGTCACTATACTATACTACAACGATCAGGTACACTGCCTGGTGGGGGTTGTAAGCTTCTCGAGATCCTTCGAGAGGTAAAGCCTGGTGCAATCCCTAGGCATCAAGTTTTTGGCGCCGCAGCCTGGGGAATAGTTATTGTCTAGGTTAGGATTTCTTTTTATTAGGTCTACTTGCTAGATTCCTTTCTAGTAAGATTTCATTTTTATTTTTTAGGTTCTCTTTAGTCTGTCTTATTTCTTCGTGTTTTTGTTCGTAACTCTTCGCCATTCGACATCATGGACAATGGTAACATCTTTGAACGAATCAACCCACCACAACAAGACCACCCACAAAACCCACCATTAGCTAACCAACCTCTTAGGCCTCGAACCCTAGGAGAGTATTCCTGACCTAGCCACCAAGGCTATTGAAACACCATTGAGCTCACCTAAGGAGCCAATGTGTCTCCCTTGCAATCCGACACCATCCGGTTGGTGCAAAGCGGATGTGCATTCCATGGACTTCGTTCCGAAGATCCAAATCAACATCTCAAGGACTTCCTTAAAATCGTAGATTCTATAGACCTTGATGCTACAACTAGAGAGTCGACCCGATTACGCCTATTCCAATTCTCTCTACGTGATCAAGCTAGTCAATGGCTTGAGCGTTTACCCGCGAGATCCATCACCTCATGGGATGATCTCACCACTTGTTTCCTTGCTCAATTTTTCCCACCAGGGAGAACTACCAAGCTCAGAAATGATATCTTGATGTTCCAACAACGTCAAAATGAAACTCTATATGAAGCATGGACTCGACTCAAGGACTTACTCCAAAAAGTCCCTCATCATGGAATAGATCTTTGGCTCCAAGTCCAAATCTTCTATGACCTTATCGATCTCTCCACAAGGTGAACCATTGACCAATCGGCCGGTGGCAAGCGACGTGATCTAAGTGCGAAACAATCATGGGAACTCATAGAAGATCTTGCTCTCTATGACAACGAAAGTTGGAATGTCCTCGTGATTTAAACAAAACGGTCAAGGCAATATCTTTGTCTTCGACCAATTCTAGCACTCCCGACCGTAGGATCATGGAACTTGAGGACCAAGTCAAGTTTCTCATGAAATCTTACGAAGCTCCTAAGCCTTCAAGCCAAGTGAACAAAATCACTTCTTCATGCGAATTATGTAGTGGTCCCCATGACACTCGTGATTGTGTGGAACTCCCCGGAACAGCTTTTGCGGACTACGCATCCTCGCGTACCGACGAAGCGGGAGATAAGTGGTACACTTTCAAACCTGAGCAAAACCCGTATGGTGATTCCTACAACCCTTCTTGGAAAAATCACCCAAACCTAAGGTGGAAACAAAACCAAGCCAATTCTTCCAATCTGCCTAATCGTTACCAACCAAACGGTCCACCCTCCAACCGTACTTTCAACAACAATACTTCTAACAACTATGGTAGTACCAACAATCTTGAAGGTTTGATGTCCAAGTTTATGGCATCTCAAGAAGCTCGCATATCTAAGTTTGAAGCCGATTTCAAATAAAAGCAAAGCGAGATGACCACCAAAATTGACACATTGTTGAAAGTTCTCAATGACCAAGAAATGGGAGCACTCCCAAGCGACACGGTCAAGAACCCGAAACTAAACGTTAATTCCATATCATCAGTTTCATCGCTTCTTGTCCGCAATACTACTCGATTAAATCAACGAGCACGTGTTTCAAACAAAACCAAATTCTTCAAAAGGACCAATCAAATAAAACACCCGATATAAAACTGGCCAAAGCATAGTTGACACACCTCCTACGCAAGACCTTGACGATGAATTCAAGGAGCTTCACTTTGAACGCCCCGTCATTGATGTCTTAGCCCGTGCTCCCTACTATAGTGCCCTCCTAGAAAAGTATGAGAAGTTCAAACTAGGTAAAAATGGGACCGCCTTCGTTCAAAACAAGTTGCCTAAAAAGCTTGATGATCTGGGAATATTTGTTTTGCCTTGTAAGATAGCAAGATCCGAAGCTTTCGACAAACTAGCCGATTTAGGGTCAAGCCTCAACTTCATTCCCTTATCCCTTTTTACCACTCTCAAGCTAGGAAAGTTAGAGGAGATGGAGGTATTAATTGGTCTAGTGGATGGGAGTATTGCCCACCCGGTTGGGATGATTAAGAATGTAGTTGTTCACGTAGGAAAATTAACTATCTTAGCGGATTTTCACGTCCTAGACATGGTTAGTGACACTAAATGCCCATTATTAGTAGGAAGAGGATTTATAGCTACCGCTAGCGCCATTATAGATTGTAAGGAGTCTAAGATGGCGGTAGGTGAGGGTGATACTTGGTCGGTATATGATGTGAAGAAACATAGCTATGATTGTGAGGATGAAATGACACCACATTGGGTAGAGATGAATACGAGACCATCTAGATATGGACCTTGGATAGAAAGGAACTTTATAGGACCTCAATGTCCATTCTATCTAGAAAAAGATTTCATCGATAAGACACATTCGGTGGAACAACTCATAGCTAGAGATGAAGAGCTAGACCCTTTTGAGGACCCCTTAGTCTTTAGGAAGATGATTGAGTTCTTAAGCGTAATGCCTATTAATATAGAGATGAAAAAGTGGAAAAGAGAGGGAGATAAGTGTAAATGGAGGTGGGACAAGCCACCTAAGGAAGGTGACAGATCATGGCATATGAAGATGCTTTTGTATGATCCGGATGGAGAAAAGTTTGAAAGGTCATACTGTACTAAGAAAACCGATAGGAAGTTAAAACCTAAGTTTGATCCCAAAGATGTCCTCAATGAGGAACTCACCCATATCACGTAGTGACCCATGACCTTGAGTCTAGCTACAAGACTCGTAAATAAAGAAAAGTGCTTCTTGGGAGGCAACCCATGCTTTGTGTGATTTTTCTTTTGTTTGTTTGTTATTTGCTTCCGTATGCATGCTTTATTTTTATTGTTGGTAGATCATGTTTCAAACTAAAATGGTGAAAATACTTTATTTTGTTGTTTGGCTTAGTCTTAACTTCATCCAAAGGTATTTCGCAAAAGATAAGTGTAAGGGGATACCCCAAATATGTTTTTAAGAAACAAAACTCGATCATGATTCTCCACAATATTAAATGAACATGTATATTCGTATTTGTTAGACTCAAATGCTTGTGTCGAGTCATAATGATGTTTTGCAGGATTTTCCAGGAAGTAGGACCAAGTTTTTCTAGAAATTTTCTGGAAACTTAACATAAGAATTTTTGCAGGTCACTTCTGACGGCGTCATGAAGAAATTCCTGACGGCGTCACGTGTAAAATTCTGTAAATTTTACCAGTTTTGTTTTTCTAACAGAGTCTTCAAGTTTTTTTTGAATCTTTAGTTTTATAATCTCCAGGAGACCTGCAAACATCATTCCACAAGCATTATATCTTACTTTGTTTTCTAGGATTTGTTAGCATATATAGATTGCCGCCGATTTTACGCGAGGTTGCCTTGTCTGTTTTCTCAGGTTTTACAGGTTATGTATGACAAGAAGATGATTTATATTCTGGAAGGGAAGCTTTGATTGTTCATTTTCTTGGAGGAAGATCTAACCTGACCACCTTATTATCCATACCGTGCGAATCAGGGGAGTATTTGATTTCATTCTTTTTACTTATTTCACTTTTACATTCTTTACTTGAACATTGGGGAAAATGTTCATCCTAAGTGTAAGGGGAGGGTAAAATGATGATACCTTACAAATACACTTTCGCTTGAGTTTGTTTGTTTGATGGTAGATGTGTAATAAAACTATGAGGAATACTTGTTAGTGCAATTTTAGCGCCAAATTTAAAATTTTTTACAACATTTAGGAGTGAAACTTTAGCCATAGCAAGCGTCTCATGGATAGGAGATTGTATGACTAGCACAAAACCGTATCATTCAGAAAAATTTTCCACCCAAATATGTGAGGTTCGCCTTTAGATTTGATAGGAAAAGCATTTATTATTAGTGCTTATGAGTGTACCGGTAGCATTTAGATTCTAGAACTTGCGTCAGTGATGCATCCCGAGACCGCTAGTGAGACTACATTCATGTAGTAGGATTTACTACATGATAAGAGGCATTAGGATCACCCTTGTGTTAAACCCATATCATAATTACTTGACCATTCAAGCCATATTACTTGGCTACTTAAGTCAACTAATTTTTCCCACACCATTAGCGTTGTACTCATTTTTAGTACACGAAACCCCTAGTACACCCCTCCGAGCCTATCTTTTCATTTCTAACTTTAAGCATCTTACTTAAAGGAAGAATTTTTTACACCCCACTAAATGTACAACTTTGACACCCCCAAAATTTACAACGCAGCGGAATACCAATTTGGGTGTCACTTCATAGTTCATAAAAACAAGTTACATAAAACGACCTCAAAAGAGACGTTTAATAAAATGTCACATTCGATTTGATAAATCAGAGTACAAAGATCCCAACAATTTCTATTTTAGTGTTTAAGTTACAAGAGTTCAAACATGACTCATTTGCATATTTAAAAAATAATAATTATCGAATGTGAAGAAAACAAGTCCTTCAATATTTGATATCCACGCGACTCCGATTGCTCCCAATGCTCAGCTAGCCAAATAGTACCTGAGAAAATACATGCTAAAAAGTCAACACAAAGGTCGAGTGAATCCATAGAGTTTAATAAGTAATCATTTGAATACAAGATAATCCAGTTTAAAAATACGATGGGCTACGTTGTTATACGCCCATAAATAAGTTGACATGTAACAAATACAAGTCGGGAAATAAGATCTATAGTATTGAGCTCATGAAACCGAACCTTGACCTAGTTTAATAGTGCCCCGAAAAGGTAAGATTTTCCATTTACCACGTAATCTCTCAACATTATGTGACCGTTGATGTATGAGCGCTACTCACCCGGCCAGGCCCGCCAGGCCAAATATGCATATTCATAATACTAGCGTTTCCCACGGAATTAACGGTTCATGATGGGGACTTAATTGGCAAGAAATACTCAATGTCTATAATCATGTAATCGGGTCAAGCATACCAAAAACTACTTGTATTCAGTTTGTAAAACTAGCATGTATCCCCCTCGCGAGGTTTATAAAACATTTAAGTAAGTAAAAGCGAGGCTATGAACTCACCTTAAGAGCAACGAGATCAGAAGTAAAATGGATCTTCGGACGAGTGCGAAGCGTCTAAGCACAACCTAAAAGACGTGACGCGACTTAGGTATTTTCAAATGATCACGAGATATGTTTCCGAGATAAGCATGGCATTGCACTAAGACTTAACCCAAGATATTTTCACTCTAAGATTGATGTTCGACTAGGTCTTATAGGTAATAAAACACCTACCAAGTTTCATCCCTCAATTCTTGTTTCACCTATGTGTATCTACATGTTTTAGATTTCAAGACAAGACGTAAAAACCATGTTGCTGAATTTTAGTCAACTCCACACCATCGTATCTCTTTACCTATAAAAGATACAAGGATGGGGATTTCACCCCTGGAAATATACTTTAGTTTAGTTTCCAAAACATTAGGCCATTCAATCAAATCATTTAACAATCAACGGGAAGTGAGTTTTTACTAACTATAACTCCAACCAGAAAGTTCGCTGAAATTCTAACGCTTACGGTTTTGGTCATAAATAATGTTCTATAATAGCTATTAAGTTGAAACCAATTGGAGGTGAAAGCTTATAATGTCTAGTGTTGAACCATGTTTTAAAACCTAAGCTTAATGTACAAAAATCTGGAGCAAAACATGTTTTCCAACAGCAGCTCCAGAATTGACATGTTTCCATAAAACGATCATATCTCACTCATCCGGAGGAGATCTCACCCTATCCAATTCGACACATGTACCTTAAACTTATTTCCATAATCCCATCAAATAATATAGACCTTCTTACACCAAAAGTTTTCTGCAATTAACCCATATATGCTGTTGGTCTGCAGTAGTCCCAATTTTTCCTACGAAACACTAATTCTAACGTATTTCCCAAACCGTGATAGCTATTAAAGTGATTCCACTTGGAGATGTTAGCCTAAGATGTCTACTACAGGTCTCAACTTTTATTCTAACACTTTTAGTGTAAAAACCTGGAGTTAAACTCCTTTTTACAACAGTAGTTCAGAACTGATCAATTTTAGCAAAACGGCCATAACTTATTCATCCGGAGGAGTTGATAAACCCTCCAATTCGACACATGAAGCTAAGACATATATATATCTAAAAATGAAATTTAATCATAGGCTCCAGGCCAAAACTTAATGGTAAAACCCACGTTTTTCTACTGATGTAAAAACAGTCCCATCAAATCCAACTAAACCTATTCTAAACTCATCCAAAACATCATCAATCACCATTCAATGCCACACTAATCATCACAAACAACTCAAGAACATTAAAACTCATCAAAATCAGAAAACCCATAATTAATTAAATAACAAAAACCATTGCATGTGAAGAAATCCAAAGGAAATGATAAGATTGACTTACAAGAAGTGAAAAATCACCAACAACATAATTAGGGCTTGATTAAATTCGACCAAGAGACACCCAAATAAAATAAATCTTCACTTATAAATCTTCAAAATATGATTACCCATTTGATTAAACCAGACCCTAATCATCTTGAAGGAAAAACATCAAGAAACTCTATGAAAACTTCAAGAAAATCTTCTAAACTTCGAATCAAAACACCATCTTTTATGAGCACCTTCAAGAGGATGTTGTGGTGAATATTTTATCATCAAAATTAGGCTGAGATGGTGGTGTTGTTGTGGTGATTTCGGCAGCAAAGAGGAGAAGGAGGAGGGAGTTGGATGGTTATGAAGGTTGGTGAGATTTGCATGTAAAGAAAGCCTTGACAATGAAAAAAAAATGAGTGTTAGTGTATTAAAAGGGAGGGGTCCGGTTTTGGGGGCTCCAAGGGTGTATTTTATTTTATTTATTTTGTAAAAAAAACATAAGTATCAAATGTATGATAAATATAAGTGTTGGAGTGGATTATGTAAGGTAATGAGTAGTTTTTAGGCATTTTAAGTGGTAATTTGGAACGGTGAAGAGTGGTGAATGACCCAAGATTGAAAAACAAAGATAAAGATCAGATTTTATGAAAATTAGATTAATATTTGGAGTATTACTGTGTTTGTGGGGTTTAAATCAAGCATACAGTCTTAAAATCGCGAATTACGCAGTACCGGGTGACCTGAAAACGTGAATTTTTGAAAAGTGTTATAAAAATTTTATGAAGTTGTTATGAAGTGTTAAAATGGCTAATTTTAATATTTCATGAGAGCCTTGGGTTTAGCGGAGTGTTTAAACGTCATTAAAAATGAAACAGTGAGTCGAAAACACGTTTGGTGACACCGGTTCTTGATAAAAGTGATGTAAGCTATAAAAATGACACGACAAGTATAAAACTCTTTAGTAAACATGAAATAGTTTAAAATTTTATAAAATATGTAAATTATCATAGTCTAGGGTTGATTCACTTTGTCAAAACCTTAAAACGTAAATTTAAATCGGGTAAAACGTAAGGGTGCAAGGTTTATGTAAAATTAGAAAAATTAAATTAGGACTTTTAAAATAGGATTGTAAGGAACCAAAAATGCATAAAAAGTGTAGAGTGGGCATAGTATTGTGTTGGTTGAATTAATTGAACGAGTCATGACGTACGCGGATAACTTCTGACGAAGTTAATTATAAAAAAATAGAATAGTTAAATAAATAATAAAAATATTAAAATTAATGACATGAAATTTTAGAAATGTCACAACAACCAAATCGCCTTAGCCTTCTGTGTATGCACTCATCTTTAGTGCATTATTGTTATTTGTTAAACCCTTAGTTAATTATCTAATTGATTACATGGTTGGTAAGTCGAGTCACATCCTTGTACATATTATTTTGGGACGATTGGCACTCATGGGTAAAGTACTAATGTTATGGAGTAATGGGGAAGAACATCATATTATTACCCCCATATGTGCGTTAATCTTAAAAGTACTCCAAGTGTTTTGATTTTCTTAATTCGAGTCATTAAATTAGTATATTGCAAAGTATGTAAAAATTCAAGTGTAAGGGGAATGTTCATTCCTTAAGATGTATTATTTTGGATGGTTGGGTAAGAGTGTATGAAAAAAAAATTAATAAAAAAATAAAAAAAATAAAAAAAAGAGAAAAAAACGTACGGACTACCATCACTTTTCATTCTATGTTCATTTTATGTTTTTGTTATTTTTGATTTATTAGCTTAAGTCGAGTCTAGTCTTGGCTTAGCAACGCCATATTGTACATGTAATTAACCAAGATGATTAACTCGCCACCAGTAAAGATTGCCTATATCCAACAAAACCGTGTATTCCATATCCCTACACCTAATGTTACAACCCTTTAAAAGACCTCTTTGAGAGTTTATCCTAGGTGCTTACACCATGTGGTGGAGGTTTGATCCTTTCCCAAGCGTATGGTAATCTATTTTGCTATGATAGGTGATGAGTGCTCAAACACTCATCATTTTTGGTCAAATCTGAACTGCAAAACATACAAAAACACTCAGTAATGCATCAAAATACTAAAAATATTTAAAAAATTGTGTTTTATATGTTTCAGATGCAAAATGAATAAAAACAGATAAAAAACGTACAAAGTTTGCATAATTGGCAGTTTCAGTCCCCCAACTTTCATAAAAAGTCAAAACTAGTCACCGGTCATTCAAAATATGGAAAATAATCACCAAAGGTCCTTTTACAATCATAAGTTGTCATATTTTGTCCTTTGGTGAAAAATTGGAAAAGTTTTGGAAAATTACAAAATTAGTCCCTGGAGTTTCAATTTTGTCAGATTTGGTCCCTGTGAAATATTTTTTGGATGGAAAAGTCAACAAAAGTCTTTGAAAAATCAAAAGTTGGCAAAAATGGTCCTTGGATGAAAAGTTTGGAGAAAAGTTCATTTTGGTCCCTCAAGTTTCAATAATTTGGAATTTTAGTCCATGAAGGACCAAAAGTGAAAAATTATATTTTTAAACCTTGGACTATTGAAAGTTGGCATATTTCACTCTTGAAGATACTTTGGATGTTTGTACAAATCAGCCCTTGGATTTTCAGAAATTACAAAAGTGGTCCTTGTGAAATAATAATAAACCAAATCGACCTTTACCTTTTATTACAACAACCAAAGCCCAAAATACCTAATCCTAACCCAGCCAAACCAAAGCCCATTCCCACAGCCCATTAAACCACCCCGTTTTTAATATTTCTCCCAGGGTCAAACATCAAAGTTAAACCACCATCTCCTTCACCCCCACTTGGCTGTTACTGTGTACCCCCTCCCCCACCTTCACCAACTCTTCTCACTCACCCATACATTATTCCCTTAGCCTCCAATACCATCCAAAGAACATTAATTATCCTTGAATTGCTCCAAGAAACCCCACCTGCCAAATCCAAATTTCCCGCCAAAACAATTTTGTAGGCTAGGATTGAATTGAGCCATCCAACGGCCAAGAAACAAGTGGGAAAGTCAAAGGAGGAACCCAGGGCTTATAAAAGAAAAACAAAATGGAAGAAAGAGTAGTAATTAGAGTAGTAATTAATTTAGCTTAGTTTTAGATAATGTCGTTTTAGTATAAACTAAATTTCTAGTGTAAATTTCAGCTTCCAAGTTGTAACATTAATGTTTCCATTGTAATTGAAGTTTATTTCTACAATCCATTTCAGTTTCTAGTTCAAATTCAAGTTTATGCAATTTTTACCTTAAAAATCTAATTTATCTTTGAATTTGTTAAAACTGGTTGTTAAGTATTCAAACAAGCTCATTTCAGCTTACTTATAAGTTTTATTAAGTGTGTAAAGGCATTGGAATCAGTTTAGCTAATCACTACTAAAAACACTCAAAAATCCAAGAAAATTATCTAAATTCAAAAATACAAAAAGAAGATGGAGGAAGCAACGGAATCTGTGGATTTTGGATTCTTATGGGTGTAGTGTCTCATGGGAGGCTTTAGGTGGTAATTTTGGGCCTTGATTCTCAGTTTAAGCTTAGATGCAGTGTAAGGCATTTTCTCATATTTGGAAATTTACTGTAGTATTAGTTAATTGTGTGTTGTTCCTGCATTTCTTTTTTTGTTAGATGTATTTGAGTCATATTGATGCTATTAGGCTGTTGTTTAAGGATTAGATTCATATAAGTATATATATACAAGCCTAACTGTCATAATTGCATATCATGATCATTGGATTGTTTAGTTGATATGACCTGAGCTTTTGTGTTCATTTAAGCATTTTAGATCATATTATAATCAGATTTGGTGGTTTGGAGGTTTGGCTCAGTTGTTTGCTTCATAAATCATAAGAAGCAAGTTTTTAAAGAGGTGTTTGGCTTAGGTTTGTTCACTGAGCATATAAGTGGTTTAGTTGTTGTTTGTGTTTAAAACAGGTTCACATAAGTTATATTAGGATAGTGAAACCAAGAAACTAAGTCTTCATTTATCTAAAAGTCAAAAATCACATTAAGGACCTCTTAACTGTCCACTGTTTAGGATTTAGGACCATTAAACCATCAAATCATAGTATAAGTTGTTGTTCTAGTTTTATATGGTCTTATTCTAGCTTATTACATGTTTTCTAGTCATTAAATTAAGATCAAAGTTCAAGAAAGTCAAATCTTAGGTTTAAATAGAAAGTCAAAATTTGCATTTTACTTAGTTTTCACAAAAATTGCAAGAATATTTCTGAATTTTGCATTGAGTTTTAGGCATTGAGCTTTTTAGGTATCATAGTCCCTCAGCTCATCTTGGAAGTCCAATTGTTCTTTTATTTTTGTGATTTTTCTGCTGGGCCCCACACCTGATCAAAGTTACTTGCAGGCGGAGTACCCTCCCTTGCATCAGCAGACCATCACACAACCACCACCTTTGGTGGTGGCTGCAGCCCTCCACAGTGGGCCCCATGGTTCACCTCTTGGTTCTTTGAACTCCCAAGGTGGGTGGCTTCCCATTGCACCCCAGCTTGTGCCCCCAATCACCCTTGTGGGCCCCCTAGACACACATTAAGTCTGTCCCAGTTTTTGTGTTCATATAAGAAAGTAAACTGCTTATTCATCCTTATTAGCTTATCCAGGGACCACTTTTTGCTGTTTCATCCTCAAACATGTTCACTTAACTCAGTTGTACCAGAATTCATCCTTGTGGGTCCCACTTAAGCCCATTTTAGCTTACTTCCTCACTTGGTCAACAATAGTCAACTGTTGAGCCAAAAAGCACTTAAAGTGCTTATTTTTTATTCCCACAAAAGTTGGTTTTTACAAAAGATCCTTGTTTTTAGGTGCAAATTAGTTTTCAAAAAGAAAAATCAGGAAAAATCAATTTAATAATAAGTGATAGTTTCTATTTAGTGTAATTTAAATTTTAATTTTCATTTTTAGATTTTTATTAAGTACTTGGTATTTTTATATTTTTATTAATTACCTTTTATATTAAAGTAACTTTAGTAATTTTCTCAGATTTTTATTTTGTTATTTAGTATTTATTAGATTTAATCTTAGTTTTATTAATAATTAATTTATAATTAAGTTTTAAATAGCATAATTAGTTTTTATTAAGTAAGACCTAGTTTTTATATTTTTCCTAGCTTTTATATAATATAATATAATTTTTTGAATTTTCTAGAATTTTTACTGTTCATTTTCTATTTTTTATAATTTAAATTAGTTTAATTAGGTAATTAATATATAATTAGTAATTAATTAATAGAAAAACCACAAAAAGACAAAAATACTTATTTTTAATTTTAAAATTAGTTTTTAGTTATCTTATAATTTTAGAAATTTTATTTTCATTTTTCTAGTATTAAATTAATATTATATTGTATTTAAATGTTTTAAATATTAATAATTAGTTTTAATTAGTATTTAATTAATATTAAATAAATAATTAGTGTAAAAATTTATTTTCTTTTTCTAAAAATTTTCTTTTATCCTTAGGTTTGTAAAAAAGTCATTTTCACCCCCTGGGGTTTTCAGATTTCAGTTTTCACGTTTTATTTTGTACGTTTACGTTATTTCAAATGTAAACGTACGCGTTTTTAGATATCTAACTTTCACGTAATCATCTTTATAGCTTGTTTAAGCTATTTCTTTGTAGATTCCCTAGTTTAATCACTCACAAACCTTTTCCTGTCCAAATTCACCCGATCACAGATCCGTTTGTTAACCATCACACCTCGTCGTGACATAACGACCTGGTGATACTCTATATTACCCGAAAGCATTGGTCTAGGTAGTTTGACTTTGTTGACCATATACTTGGTCAATTAAGTTGACTGTTCTGAACCAATCAATAGGTAGTGAGAGATGTTTTCCATTTCCATAATGTGATATTACTTTATTACACCCGAGAGATGTGAGTATCTAAACACTATTTGTGAGCTGCTAGTATATGACCTCCGTGCTTGTCTTTGGTCTTTAGTGGAACGATTATTTGTTGTAATTACTTTTATATTAGTGTTAAATGACCCCTAACTTGTATTTTGACTAGAATGAAAGCGCATTTGCTTGAGGACAAGCAAATCTCAAGTGTAAGGGTATATGATGAGGCGAAAAATGAACCGTTTTTAGGGGGTCATTTAAGCCCGGAATTGAATTTATTTGATCAAATATTGCCCTAAATTGTTCCTTTTGTGATTTTAGGTACTTTGGGAGTGAATTCTGGAAAAGGAAGCATTTTGGACGTTTTTGGAGCATAAAAGTGAAGAAAACGGCAAAGACTTAATTTTCCATGCTGAGAATAGTACCTGACGGCGTCAAGAAGGAAATTTTTACGGCGACAGGAGTAAAATCCATGACGACCCATAGAAAACCTGAAGGCGTCAAGAGAAGGGCGTCAAGAGTATTTTTGGTGACGGCCTGCAATTGGAATACACGTGACGGCGTCAAACCCAGATCTAGCCAGTCCGAGAATTTATTTGGCGGCGAGATGACGGCGTCAGAAATTTACTCTTGAAGCCGTCACCTCACAAAATCTATATATACTTTTCTATTTTTCATTCATAAGGGAGGAACTTGTGTGGAGAATACTAGGGTCGAACCTAATAAACCCTAGGTCGTTTGTAACAGTATTTTCAAGGGTTTTCACCCCTTGAAACCTTTCATATTCAATTGAGATAAGTCCTCTGTCAATTCATTCAATATGTCTATGTGTTGTTTGAATATATCTTATGCTTGTCTTGATTTCAACATGCTAGGCTAGATCTTTCATGTGTTTGCTTAGATGTAATGAAACCTAGATGTTGTTATAGGTTGATTGCTTGTGATTGTTGTAATGGATGAATGATTTCAATGTTAGGCTTAAGAAAACTAGCAGATCTCCATTGTGTAACTTGCTTGAACGTTTTAAGAAACATGAACCGATGTGTACTAGGTTTTTATGATTGTATTTAATGCATGAGCGAATTCTAGTGTAACACCCCAACCCGACAAGGGTAGAAGTGCCACAAGAATGGTGACATATCAAAGCATACATACATAATATCATACACAGCGGAAGTCTTAAACATAAATCAATAAGAAAGACCAAGCCAACACAGCTTAAGTCAAAGTACATAAGTTCAAAGATGAAGAAATAATCCAAAGGAAATAAGAACATAATCCAAATCCAAAGTCATAACATAGGGTGGTCATCTAAGGTAAAAGCTCCAACACAAGCTCTAACTCTCATCCCATAGCAAAAGCCCAGCTCCTAGCTTAGATACCTGCCGCAGGAAAAGGAAATGCGGCTGAGCTTAAAAAGCCCAGTGAACAGATACATAAACAAAGCGACAATAACGAAATAGAACCGATATATATAGTGCATTGGGGAACATCATAAGGAATAAACATATGAATAATGGAAAGGAAAATAGGATAGTCATCTACCACGAGCCCAAAAACTCAAAGTCATATCTCAAAGTCATAAGCCGTCAATATCATAATCTCACAATCAGAGGGGATACCTCTCAGGCAACCAGATAATATGAGGGGTGACCTCATGTATCATAAAGTGGAGTGATCAGCTCCCAGGGGTTGTGAAAGGCGTGTATTGCACACAGCACCAGTCACCTCAAAGTCAACTCAAAGTCATAGTTAAATCCACTAAGCATACATATCTAGGATTGCAACCCATACGCCCCTTACTCAAAGTCAATCTCAAAATCATATACTCAAAGTCATAATGGCCATAATAATATCATAAAAGGGACGACGTGAGAAATCACTCACCCACGCATGAGTCATGCCAGTGGTGCATCACAGACATGCCTATGGTACCTCCATAGGTAGAAAAACACAAATGGCTCGGGTATCAAACTAAGAGTCAGGTCTCAAAATCAACAAAAGGTCATAAGGTAAAGTTTTATCTCAAAGTCAGCTCAAAATCATATCAAAGGTTCAATCAAAAGGGAACATAGCAGTGGCTTGGGGAATCTTAAATGAAATCATAACTCAAAATCAATGTATAGGAACCTTTTACTGAAAAAGGCAGAGTATCCGTACCTTATTGCAAGCACAGAAAAATAGAAATAAACTCAGAAAACAGATGTGGCTCAGGACCTCTCCTTCTTCACACCTAGAGGAGAAGAGGGGTGAATCATAATTCATTCTTTCCATTTTAAGTAACTTTCCATTTTAAGTAACTTTCCACTTTAAGTAACTTTCCACTTTAAGTAACTTTCCACTTTAAGTAACTTTCCATTTTTAGCAGGTTTCCATAAATAGTAAGTTTCCACTTTTAGAAAGTTTCCATATTTAGAAAGTTGAATCATTATTAATGGAAATAAGGTATCTTTTAATCTTTTTACTCATTTGGTCCTTAGGGTTTCATAACTTGCATTTTATACCCTTTACTTTCCAAAATTACACTTTAACCCTTTTAGTATTCAAAGTTACACATTAAACCCTTGACTTATCCATTTTACACCATGATCACTTATTTTATCATATTATACGAATGGATACTCAATTATTCATAATTTACACTTTAAGTCCCTCAAGTTATTAAAGTTACATATTTAACCCTTTAATTTACAATTTCAACTTTTAAATATCAATAATTACATATTATGCCCTTAAGTTATCAAAATGACACATAACTCCCTGAATATATTAAATTACTCAAAACAGCTCCAAGTTTCCAGAAATTACATGTTTAGTCCCTCTCTTTTAATTATTTTCAAAACAAACCCTAATTAGGTTTAAAACACATTTTAATCCATTTAAATACAAAAATTACACATAGCACCCTCATCTCTCATTTTATTCGAATAGTACCTGCTCCAAATTAAGTTTCAAAAATAACCCTTGAGTTTTAAAAGTTACAAAACTCACCCAAATCTTTTATATACCAATCGTATAACATAAAATAACAAGATTAAAAACCCTAACTAACCCTAATCCATTTTTAATCATTACTTCATCATTAATTATCATTTATTATCACAAAACAAGCCCTAAATCAGAAACCCTAGTCCATACGAATTTATTTTCTTTTCTTTCATACGATTTAATCAAAAATCCAATAAATAAAGATAAATTCGAATTACATTATTTAGGCCATGAAAATTATTCCCAACATTTTTCCAGATCATATTACATCATAATAAGCCTATAAAAATTTTATTAATAATTATTCTGGATCGGATCATATAATTTACAAATAAACATGTTTTTAGGGTTTTAAATCACGAAATTGATATAGATCATGCATGGATCGAAACAACCAGTTTAGATGATGTTTATATGATGTAAGGGACCTGAGAAAAATACCAAACCAGTATTCGAACGTGTAGAAAAGGCTGCACAATTTTCTTGTATACGCGTATGACCAAATCGAACCAAAAATGACCACGACACCACGAACGATTCTCCAACCTTGTAAACATTTTTCGTGGGTCTCATATCATGTAAGGATCTCAGGAAAAATAAGAAATAAAGTTTATAGGGATCGAATGATGAATAAACGATTTTACCTTTATAATTGGCTCGACAAAAAGAAAAACTAAACCACGATCGAAACAAGCTTCCACAATTCGAAAGGGATTTTTGTAGGGTTCCTTGGATAGTGTATGATCTCAGAAAAATGTCCAGGAATTTTTAGGTTGTCGAATGGAGGCTATGGAATATTTTGTGGGTTTATTTTTAATCGAATTAGGGTTTTGGGGAAACAAATGGGATGTTTTGACCTATATTCAGATTATGGCCGAGTAGGGGGGAAATATGGGCCAAAAATTCGGCCCTTGAGCTGAGGATAAGTATTGATATCTATTTTCCATATTTAAAAAGGTTTATATGATTTTTAAATCAAAGTAAATATAAATAAATTGTTATTCGGCCCTTGAGGGGTATTTTGGTAATTTTACCACTTGAACAAATGTTAAATGAAGTTGTTAAAATTATTTGGATACATAACTTGTGCATTGTTAGGAGTTTGGGATTTATTTGGATACTTAATAAGCTTTTAATTAACTTTTTAATTATGTAGGGGCATTTTGGTCTTTTCACATGTTCTCAGATTTTAGGTGTTACAACTTCTTCCCCTCTAAAAAGAAAAATTTCGTCCTCGAAATTTGAAAAGAATCAGAAATGAAACGAATTGAAACATAACGGAGACATACCAGATCAGAATACAAAGTGAGGATAACTAGCTCGAATAGACTCCTCGGTTTCCCAGGTAGCTTCTCGCTCTGGGTGATTCCGCCAAAGAATCTTAACGAAAGGAATAACTTTACGCCTCATAACTCGCTCTTGGCGATCAAGAACAGCTTCCGGCTCCTCCGGAAGAGACATATCAGGCTGAATCTGATCGAAAGGATAGGACACCACATGCAAAGGATGATAATTGTATCCCCTCAGAAGAGATACATGAAAAACGTCGTGAACATGTGATAACTGCGGAGGAAGAGCCAAACGATACGAAACCTCTCCAATGCGCTCCAAAATCTCAAACGGTCCAATGAATCGAGGACTAAGCTTGCCCTTGATCCCGAAACGTCTAACTCCACGAAACGGTGAAACTTTAAGGAATACCCGATCACCAACACGAAACTCTAAGTCACGCCGATGCTTATCAGCATAACTCTTTTGACGCGCACGTGCTTCCTTCAATTTTTCCCTAGCAACATCCACTTTCTCGGTAGCAATCTGAACCAACTCCGGTCCCTCAATAATACGCTCACCAACCTCATTCCAACAAACTGGAGCCCTACACTTCCTACCATACAACATCTCGAAAGGAGCCATACGAATACTCGCGTGCCAGCTGTTGTTGTATGCAAACTCAACCAAACACAAATATTCGTCCCAGTTACCAGTCCACTCTAAAGCACATGCCCTCAACATATCCTCTAATGTCTGGATGGTCCTCTCCGACTGACCATCTGTCTGAGGGTGAAAAGCCGTGCTGAACTTAAGGCGTGTACCCCATGCCTTATGCAATCCCTTCCAGAAACGAGATGTAAACCGTGGGTCTCTATCTGATATGATAGCCGTAGGCATACCATGAAGTCTAACAATCTCCTGCTGAAATATGTCCGCCAACTTACTAACTCTGTAGTCCACACGAATAGGGAGAAAGTGAGCAGACTTGGTTAGTCGATCAACAACCACCCAAATCGCATCATGCTTCTTACGGGTAAGAGGTAAACCTGTAACGAAATCCATGGAAATCTCTTCCCATTTCCACTTCGGAATCTCTAACGGCTGTAATAACCCACTCGCTCTTTGATGCTCAATCTTGACTTGCTGGCAAGTCAAACACTTCGATACAAACAACGCCACATCATGTTTCATACCATTCCACCAAAAATGTTGCTTAAGATCCCTGTACATCTTGGTAGAACCAGGATGAATAGTGAACGGGGAACTATGAGCCTCTGATAGAATAGTCTCTCGAAGTTCCGGATCGTTAGGAACGCAAAGACGGTCCTTAAACCAAACCACACCAAATTCGTCAACTCTGAACTCCGACTGTTTGCCTTCCTCAACATTTTGAACTATAGACCAAAGCTCACCATCCTCCTTCTGAGCTTCCTTTATTCGCAAGATAAGATTGGACTCAACTTTAAGACTAGCCCAATAACCATCCTGACCTCGAATACAAAACTCCACATCCAGAAGCTCTAAGTCATGCAAAACACGAGGATCAAACTCTAAACTCGCAACCATACCAGACTTCCTACTAAGAGCATCCGCGACTACATTCGCCTTACCGGGATGATACTGAATATTAACATCATAATCCTTCAGGAGTTCTAACCACCGCCTCTGTCTCATATTCAGTTCCTTCTGAGTGAAAATGTATTTAAGACTCTTGTGATCTGTGAAAATGTCACAAGACTCTCCATACAAATAATGGCGCCAAATCTTTAGCGCGAAAACCACAGCTGCTAACTCAAGATCATGTGTCGGATAATTCACCTCGTGAGGTTTCAACTGCCTCGAAGCATAAGCAATCACCTTCCCATGTTGTGTCAACACACATCCCAAACCTTTCTTCGATGCATCACTATATATCTGGAAACCACCTGAACCAGATGGAAGAGTCAAAATAGGTGCAGACACTAAACGTTTCTTCAACTCCTCGAAACTACTTTCCCTCTCATCAGTCCAAACAAACTTCTCTCCTTTCCTCATCAATTGCGTTAAAGGCAAAGCGAGACGCGAAAAGCCTTCAACAAATCTCCTATAATACCCAGCAAGACCCAGAAAACTCCTTACTTCTGTCACGTTTGTAGGTCTCGGCCATTTTGTGATAGCCTCAACCTTCGCAGGGTCCATAGTAATACCGTTCGCCGAAACGATGTGACCCAAGAAAGCTACTTGATCCAACCAAAACTCGCATTTCGAAAACTTCGCATACAATCTCTGCTGTCGAAGAATCTCCAGAACCATACTAAGATGTTGCTCGTGTTCCTCCTCGGACTTAGAATACACAAGGATGTCATCAATGAAGACAATGACGAACTTATCGAGGAATTCGTGAAATACCCGGTTCATAAGGTCCATGAAAACTGCAGGAGCATTGGTCAACCCGAAAGGCATAACCAAGAATTCATAATGACCGTACCGAGTTCGAAAAGCCGTTTTAGGAACATCTTGCTCCCTCACCCTAAGTTGGTGATAACCGGACCTCAGATCAATCTTAGAGAAATGCCTCGCTCCTTGTAATTGGTCAAATAGATCATCAATGCGTGGAAGAGGGTAACGGTTACGGATTGTGATACGGTTAAGTTCCCGATAATCAATACAAAGACGCATGCTTCCATCCTTCTTCTTAACAAATAATACGGGAGCACCCCATGGAGACACACTCGGACGAATGAATCCATTATCTAACAGTTCTTGCAATTGCTCCTTCAATTCTTTCAATTCGATCGGTGCCATACGGTATGGAGCTTTAGATATGGGTTCAGCACCCGGAATCAGATCGATACTGAACTCAATTTCTCGAACAGGAGGAATACCAGGAAGTTCATCTGGAAACACATCAGTAAAATCGCGCACAACACGAATACTATCAATGCTCGGAACATCCACAGAAGTATCCTTGATAGAAGCAAGGAAGCCGATACAGCCATGTGAAATCAGTGTCCGGGCTTTCATAGCCGAAATAATCTTTACGGATTTCAGAGGTTGTGAACCAGAATAGACAAAATCAGGATGATGAAGATTACCAAAGATCACTTTACGAGCATAACAATCAATGGTCGCTTTATGAGTAGCCAACCAGTCCATGCCCAGAATAATATCAAAGTCAATCATATCGATGGGAAGAAGGTTCGCAGCACGAATACGATCATCAAAACGTAGAGGGCAATTCACATACTCAACATCAATAATCACATGAGTTTTCATCGGAGTAGCAATAGATATACGGTTCATTAGTTGTGTTGGGGTTATGTTTATTTTATTTGCAAGTGAAGTAGATATTATGGAATGTGTAGCACCGGTGTCAAATAAAACAAAGACAGTACGATCTCCAATATAAAGAAAGCCCGTAATAGTACCTGAGGAACCAGCTGCCTGATCACGAGTCATAGAGTAAACCCGGCCTGAATTAGGAGCAGCCCTAGCATCAACTTTAGGTTCACCAGCCTTCTTCTTAGGACAGTCTACGACTTTGTGCTGAGTAGAACCACACCAGAAACAACCACCAGAAGCTTTATAACAAGGACCTGGATGAGTCTTCCCACAAGAAGGACATGTAGGAGGAGGGGGTAGAGCTTCAAAAGACTTCTTCTGACCCGACGATCCCGACTGCTGATACTGCTGAGAGTCCCTACGTCGGTTGTTATTATTCTGCCCTTGACGATCACCTCCATACCTACCAGTATCCCGACGATCCTGGTTCCTGTAATCCTGCTGTCTATTATAATAACCACGGTCCTGACGACCCCTCTGATCATACCCCTGGTCCTGTCGACCCCGAGAATCCTGCCTATGGTCCTGCCGACCCTGACTACGAGAATCCACCCTGTTACCATCCCTATCACGCTTATAAGATACCCGATCCGCATGCAGTAACTCAATGTTGCGGGCGGCATCCTGCACTCCAGCAACATCCTCAAAAGTAGTGTTAACGATCTTGTCCAACACCCACTTCTTCAAAGCCCATTTAAAATGACGTGCCTGACGCACAGCATCACCAGTAACCTCTGGCCCAACAAAACTAGCCAAACGCAAGAACCTCTGCATAAACTCTCCGGATGACTCCTGATCACCCTGACGAATCGACCCGTACTCTCTCTCATACCTTAACTGTTCTGCCATAGGGAGATACTGTCTGTAAAATGCCTCAATGAAATCAGCCCACGAACAAGTCTCAGCAAAATCACCTCCTTTGGCCTGAACAAGAGCAGTCCACCAGTTCTGAGCATCACCTTCCAATTTGAATGTAGCCAAACGAGTCTTAAACTCGTCACCACATCCCAGAACACGAAACAATTTCTCAACATGTGTGATCCAGTCCTCCGCTTCATGGGGAGTAGCAGCGGACTTGAATGTGATAGGCTTGAGCTTGTTAAACCTCTCGATCCACACATGGATACCAGTTGGGGGAACATGAGGTGAAGCATTAGCATTAGGTCGAGCATTTGGTGGAGTAGGAGGTCTGTCACCACTACCAGAAGGACCCGGCCCATTCCTGAGGTTATTGGTCACTTCAGTCACTACTCGTGGAAGAGCAGCTTCCAAAGCAGCGTTAATCATAGCTTGGAAATCGGGGGCATCATCATCCCCATCAGTGTACTGAGTAAAGCGGGTGTTCACCATCTGAATGATCATGGAAAGGATTAGCAAAACATAAGAGAAAATAAGCACGAAATGGAAGACGAAGCAGAAACCTATGCTACCCAAATTCCTCACCAGTCAAACCTAAAGTCTTAAGGGTCAAATCCTAAGGTCCATAAGACTCACAGGCCATGTTTATGTACTACAGGTCGCAGCCTGGGCTCTGATACCATAATTGTAACACCCCAACCCGACAAGGGTAGAAGTGCCACAAGAATGGTGACATATCAAAGCATACATACATAATATCATACACAGCGGAAGTCTTAAACATAAATCAATAAGAAAGACCAAGCCAACACAGCTTAAGTCAAAGTACATAAGTTCAAAGATGAAGAAATAATCCAAAGGAAATAAGAACATAATCCAAATCCAAAGTCATAACATAGGGTGGTCATCTAAGGTAAAAGCTCCAACACAAGCTCTAACTCTCATCCCATAGCAAAAGCCCAGCTCCTAGCTTAGATACCTGCCGCAGGAAAAGGAAATGCGGCTGAGCTTAAAAAGCCCAGTGAACAGATACATAAACAAAGCGACAATAACGAAATAGAACCGATATATATAGTGCATTGGGGAACATCATAAGGAATAAACATATGAATAATGGAAAGGAAAATAGGATAGTCATCTACCACGAGCCCAAAAACTCAAAGTCATATCTCAAAGTCATAAGCCGTCAATATCATAATCTCACAATCAGAGGGGATACCTCTCAGGCAACCAGATAATATGAGGGGTGACCTCATGTATCATAAAGTGGAGTGATCAGCTCCCAGGGGTTGTGAAAGGCGTGTATTGCACACAGCACCAGTCACCTCAAAGTCAACTCAAAGTCATAGTTAAATCCACTAAGCATACATATCTAGGATTGCAACCCATACGCCCCTTACTCAAAGTCAATCTCAAAATCATATACTCAAAGTCATAATGGCCATAATAATATCATAAAAGGGACGACGTGAGAAATCACTCACCCACGCATGAGTCATGCCAGTGGTGCATCACAGACATGCCTATGGTACCTCCATAGGTAGAAAAACACAAATGGCTCGGGTATCAAACTAAGAGTCAGGTCTCAAAATCAACAAAAGGTCATAAGGTAAAGTTTTATCTCAAAGTCAGCTCAAAATCATATCAAAGGTTCAATCAAAAGGGAACATAGCAGTGGCTTGGGGAATCTTAAATGAAATCATAACTCAAAATCAATGTATAGGAACCTTTTACTGAAAAAGGCAGAGTATCCGTACCTTATTGCAAGCACAGAAAAATAGAAATAAACTCAGAAAACAGATGTGGCTCAGGACCTCTCCTTCTTCACACCTAGAGGAGAAGAGGGGTGAATCATAATTCATTCTTTCCATTTTAAGTAACTTTCCATTTTAAGTAACTTTCCACTTTAAGTAACTTTCCACTTTAAGTAACTTTCCACTTTAAGTAACTTTCCATTTTTAGCAGGTTTCCATAAATAGTAAGTTTCCACTTTTAGAAAGTTTCCATATTTAGAAAGTTGAATCATTATTAATGGAAATAAGGTATCTTTTAATCTTTTTACTCATTTGGTCCTTAGGGTTTCATAACTTGCATTTTATACCCTTTACTTTCCAAAATTACACTTTAACCCTTTTAGTATTCAAAGTTACACATTAAACCCTTGACTTATCCATTTTACACCATGATCACTTATTTTATCATATTATACGAATGGATACTCAATTATTCATAATTTACACTTTAAGTCCCTCAAGTTATTAAAGTTACATATTTAACCCTTTAATTTACAATTTCAACTTTTAAATATCAATAATTACATATTATGCCCTTAAGTTATCAAAATGACACATAACTCCCTGAATATATTAAATTACTCAAAACAGCTCCAAGTTTCCAGAAATTACATGTTTAGTCCCTCTCTTTTAATTATTTTCAAAACAAACCCTAATTAGGTTTAAAACACATTTTAATCCATTTAAATACAAAAATTACACATAGCACCCTCATCTCTCATTTTATTCGAATAGTACCTGCTCCAAATTAAGTTTCAAAAATAACCCTTGAGTTTTAAAAGTTACAAAACTCACCCAAATCTTTTATATACCAATCGTATAACATAAAATAACAAGATTAAAAACCCTAACTAACCCTAATCCATTTTTAATCATTACTTCATCATTAATTATCATTTATTATCACAAAACAAGCCCTAAATCAGAAACCCTAGTCCATACGAATTTATTTTCTTTTCTTTCATACGATTTAATCAAAAATCCAATAAATAAAGATAAATTCGAATTACATTATTTAGGCCATGAAAATTATTCCCAACATTTTTCCAGATCATATTACATCATAATAAGCCTATAAAAATTTTATTAATAATTATTCTGGATCGGATCATATAATTTACAAATAAACATGTTTTTAGGGTTTTAAATCACGAAATTGATATAGATCATGCATGGATCGAAACAACCAGTTTAGATGATGTTTATATGATGTAAGGGACCTGAGAAAAATACCAAACCAGTATTCGAACGTGTAGAAAAGGCTGCACAATTTTCTTGTATACGCGTATGACCAAATCGAACCAAAAATGACCACGACACCACGAACGATTCTCCAACCTTGTAAACATTTTTCGTGGGTCTCATATCATGTAAGGATCTCAGGAAAAATAAGAAATAAAGTTTATAGGGATCGAATGATGAATAAACGATTTTACCTTTATAATTGGCTCGACAAAAAGAAAAACTAAACCACGATCGAAACAAGCTTCCACAATTCGAAAGGGATTTTTGTAGGGTTCCTTGGATAGTGTATGATCTCAGAAAAATGTCCAGGAATTTTTAGGTTGTCGAATGGAGGCTATGGAATATTTTGTGGGTTTATTTTTAATCGAATTAGGGTTTTGGGGAAACAAATGGGATGTTTTGACCTATATTCAGATTATGGCCGAGTAGGGGGGAAATATGGGCCAAAAATTCGGCCCTTGAGCTGAGGATAAGTATTGATATCTATTTTCCATATTTAAAAAGGTTTATATGATTTTTAAATCAAAGTAAATATAAATAAATTGTTATTCGGCCCTTGAGGGGTATTTTGGTAATTTTACCACTTGAACAAATGTTAAATGAAGTTGTTAAAATTATTTGGATACATAACTTGTGCATTGTTAGGAGTTTGGGATTTATTTGGATACTTAATAAGCTTTTAATTAACTTTTTAATTATGTAGGGGCATTTTGGTCTTTTCACATGTTCTCAGATTTTAGGTGTTACATCTAGTGATCCCATGTTAGGAGCTTCTTAGCCGGCTCGACATAGGAGTGAAGTAGGAGCTTATAGGATTGGGGAAGTAAGTACGCCACCCCATGACTGGTATTAAGGAATACAATCCATCATCCACGCAACTGTAACAAGTAATTAACCTGTTAAAGATATCTAGGGAGTAGTGAAATCTATGTAAACACAATTCTCCCATATATTGCTGATGAGGCGAAAAATGAACCACTTTTAAGGGGTCATTTAAGCCCAGAATTGAATTTATTTGATCAAATATTGCCCTAAATCATTCCTTTTGTGAGTTTAGGTACTTTGAGAGTGAAATCTGGAAAAGGAAGCAATTCGGACGTTTTTGGAGCATAAAAGTGAAGAAAACGCCAAAGACTTAATTTTCCAAGCTGGGAACAGTGTGTGACGGCGTCAAGAGTACTTTCCTGACGGCGTCAAGAGTAAAGATCATGACGACCCAGTACAGAAATGAAGGCGTCACAAAGAAGAGTGTCAAGAGTTAAATGTGTGACGGCCTAGAAAAATGGAATACATGACGGCGTCAGATGTAGATCAAGGCAGTCCGAGGATTATTTTGGCGGCGAGATGACGGCATCACAAGGTTATTCTTGACACCGTTAGCCTCTATTATCTATATATAGTTTTCTAATTTTCATTCATTAAAAGGAACAAGTTTGGAGAAACCCTAAGGCCGAACCGTATACGTATTTTACAGCTTTTTCAAGGGTTTTCAGCCCTTGAATGCTTACATGTGCTATTGAGATAAGTAATCTTTTAATTCAATCAATATGTCTATGTGTTGGTTGTCTATATCTTATGCTTGTCTTAATTCCACCATGCTAGGCTAGATTTATCTTGTGTTTGTTTAGATCAAATGAAACCTAGATGTTGATTATGTGTTGATTACTTGTTTATGGTTGTATTGTATGAATTATTTCAATTTTAGGCTTAAGAAAACTGGCAGATCTCCAATTGGTAACTTGCTTTAACGTCTTAGGAAACATGAACCGATGTGTACTAGGTTTTATTGGTTGTATTTAATGCATGAGTAAATTCTAATGATCCCATGTTAGGAGCTTCTTAGCCGGCTCGACATAGGAGTGAAGTAGGCACTCATAGGATTGGGGAGTTAAGTACGCCACCCCATGAATGGTATTAAGGAATACAATCCCTCATCCACGCAACTATAACAAGTAATTAACGTGTAAAAGATATCTAGGGAGCAGTGAAATCTAAGTAAACACATTTCTCCACTTATTGCTCACAACCTTAGTTTAATTTAGTTTTATTTTCATTTTTAGTATTTTATTTTGATTGCATTTTAGTATTGGGTTAGTTGACTAGCAACTAATTCCGCCCAAATCCTTCAAACCCGAGATTTTAATTTGCTTTCTTAAAAATATAAAAATACAAAAAGAATCATCCCTCATCTTTAGAACTAGTATTTAGGTTTTCTAATCCTAGCGACACTATTCCTAGCTGAACGATCAATCCCCCGATACTTGTCATTATACTAGACTACATCGATCAGGTACACTGCCTGGTGGGGGTTGTAAGCTTCTCGAGGTCCCTCGAGAGGTAAAGCCCGGTGCAATCCCTACGCATCAATTGCTCAGACCACTATCTTAATTTAGTTTATTTTCATTTTTGTTATTTTATTTTGATTGCATCTTAGTTCTTTGGGTTAGTTGACTAACAACTAATTCCGCCCATCTTCCAACAACCGAGATTTACTTGCTTTTATAAAAACTAAAAAATACAAAAAGAATCATCCCTCATCTCTAGACCTAGTCTTTGGGTTTTCTAATCCTAGCGACACTATTCCCAAGTTGAACGATCAATCCCCCGGTACTTGTCACTACACTATACTACAACGATCTAGTACACTGCCTGGTGGGGGTTGTAAGCTTCTCGAGATCCCTCGAGAGGTAAAGCCTGGTGCAATCCCTACGCATCATTATTCAATATTTCTAATCGCACAAACAAAACTCAAATCAACATCAGATCTAATCTCTTCCACATAGTAAAAACCACGTAGTTAATTAAGGAAGAATATGGTACCGGTGAATAAGTAGATCAATTAGGGAATACTTTGAGTATGTGTTTGTTCGGTGAGAAAAGTATATGGTTTGGAATAACGATGGTGATAGAAAGAAGGGGAGGAGGTAGCGGGTGATTGTGAAAATATACGGATTGACATTTTGATTTTTGGGGAAAATTAGGGCGGCATATAGTGAAAATTGGAGGGGACATATTAACTTCTTGAAAAAAATCATTTTAATGTTTTTCATCAAAACTCACAAATATATTTAACACATCAAATCGATAAATCTTTAGTTTTATAGACTATAAAAAAGAAAAGAAAAAATAAGATTAAAATAATTAGTGTCGTATAGACTAATTGAAGAATGCTTATGTTAACTTATTCTATGCATTTGTTTGTGTAATTCTAATAAGTAAACCTAGCTTAGTGTTTCATAATTTTATAAGCTTAGATTTATAAGTATCACTATTATCTAAAGCAAAATGAGGCTTTCATATTCACTTATCTGAGTTTAAGGTAAAGAGACAAACGATAACAGAAGCTTGACACAGGGATTTATTTTATTCATTCAGAAAAGTGAGATTATTGGTCTTAAGTCATTTAGGCACAAACGAACATAAACAAGCTAAAGTGAACAAAGGAACTAAAGTGAACAAACAAACAAAACATAATTATTATCTCGAATGGAAGTGGTGTGTAAAGTATAGTGGATTGATGTTGGCTATAGGCGCCACAGCTTATTATATATGGCAAGAATGTAATACTCGTTTGTTTGAAAGGGGAAGTCGCGCTCGATAAACCAACTAATTGCTGTCATTATTCGTATTACACGTATTAAATTATTAACACTCAAAATCAAAGCCATCAACATATACTAAAGATGTTATAAACGTGTGGAACTTGAATTATGCTTAAGTTCCCACATCAAGGGGAATAAACTAAGGTCGGGTGTGTGAACCCCTCAGTGTTACACATAAATAGCAATCCATAAATAGGTTTATATACAAACTTACAATTACTTACAACGATACAAATATATGTAGGTCTTAAAAACAAGTGTAGCACATTAATTAAAATATATGAACCGTAAATTTTGTCAGTAATCCTTTGGTGATAATGAGAATAACAAATAAATAACCTTACATAGGTAATCAGAAGGTAATTAACAACGAATTACCAATGGATCTTTGACCCTAGATGATCCATCGATTTTCTTGATGGAATACAGATGGTATCTCTTATCCGCCATTAGTCCGTTAGAGATCCATCAGTATTTGGTGACCAATTACTGTCGGTAATCCATCAGATCTATTGGTATTCCGTCGGTAACAGTCTCTGTTAGTAATCTCCGGCGGATTTGTTTCCATCAACAAATCCGTCATCGTTGCCCTATTTTCTAATATTGAAGTTCATACCATTCTAACATGAACATCTGAGCCAAAGATACGCCCCGTCAAGTAACTTGAACAAAATCACGAAGTAGGAAATTATACTTGAGCAACTAATTACAAAAAAGTTAACTGTCAATGTGTATTTCTGACCGGGTTGATCCGATAACCTGATAGCATTAATTATCCAACCCTAACTCGACATGATAGGGTTATTGGGTTCGGGGCAAAACAACCCGACAAGATTTTTTAACCTGATCCGATAAACGTTATCGGGTTCGGGTTAGGTCAATCCGACCCTACTGACCACCCCCTACATACAAGCTATCAATATTTTTGCAACAAAAACATGTAATATTAAGCATAAAAAAAATAAAAAATCAAGTAACTACCCTATAATGAGCATGAATTACAACAGAAAGCATGTTCCAATCTTATATAGATTCGGGTTTATATGAACCCTAATTACTAAAATTAACCAAACACAAAATTGAGTCATGAAGACGTCAAATTGATAATTCTTTTTTTGTTAATTTTTAAATAAAAAAGCGGGTTGACCCGTGGTCGAACCGGTAACCCAATGACTCGATGACTCGACCGGATCAATTAAAAACCGGTTTTCAAAAGATTGGATTAATACATTTTTATTGTGGCCTTTATAAACTTTTCCCCAAAATTTGTCTTCCCCCTAAAATATTTTCACTATATCCCGCCCCAATTATCCCCAAAAATCAAAATCAAATTTCTTAGATCCCTTATTCCCTTAAAATTTCCCTAATTCAGTCACACATATTCAATTCCCCTAAAATCAAAATCATATCCATCTTCACAAAATTAACAATATGGATCTCAAACACCCACTTTTTGACCTACCACTGATGCACCACTCTTCTACACCCGCTCCTCCATTATATAGCCACTGCTAAAGATCTCGTTCTATCGGCTTCTTCACATGGTGAGTCTTCTCTCTCCAATTTACATTAGGTTTTAGTCGAACTTCATTAGTTATATTTGTATTGCTTTTTGCTATATGACTCATAAACAGATGCAAAGAATTAACTTGTTTTAGTAGAGAAAATATGACAAAAGTGGAGTATATTTCCACAAATCTGTATAAATTAAGTTGCTGTGGTATCCTTTAATCATTTGAATTTTCAATTTGTTAGAGTAGTAATTAGATCAATAACAAGCAGCAACTAAATTGCCTCGGCTTATAATTAAGGGTAAAGTGATGGCTTAAATATTTGTTTCTAATAGTGATTAAATTACTTTGTTTAACATTATCCTAATTGCACTTGACTTAGTCTATTGTTCGTTAGATGAGAACTTTGGCCTGTTTATTTGCTACTAGCTATTATGATGATTTTGCACATATGACTAGTTAGAAAGAACCAAGTGTTAAGTAATTTTCAGTAAATGGATATTAATTATTTTCTTTTACCATTCTAAATCAACAACCTGTATTGGAGGGTTATGAGTATTACTGGGCCGTGTATTGTCAAGACTTAAGAGTACCAAACATGAATGGGGTCCTTTTGGACTCTCTTGAGAATTTAGATTAAACAGCACGGGAAACTACACGCACGCTGAACTTGTAGTGTGGTTAAAATTATCTTTAAGTGTTTAGAATTCACATTTGTTTCTAAAAATTTAACTTAAAAACTATTGCTTTATTATTATTATCTTTTTTGTCATTTGTAGTTTGAGGTGGAAACTCCCTGTTGTGAATCACCAACCAGACAAATGGCAGTGTGGATTTTACTTGATGAAGTGAATGCAGGAGTTTCTGAATAAATATCAGAACAATAATCCACCTAAGATAGTAAGTATTTTTTAAATAGCTTTGCATTGTGTTTGTTGCATTAATGCCATACAGGTACCTTGGGGTGATGAGAATTAGTTAGAGGAAAAAAATTTGGACGCTATTCTTAGTGAATGGTTTCATTCTGGCGTGATTCGTCATAATATGATGTTTGAGTCTGTTGAATTCTAGGGTCTTTATTCTAAGTTGATTTCTTTTAGTTGTGTTGACTGGTGAAGTTGGGTTTTGATACGCATTTATGTATTATGTGAATGTAGTTCGTTGACTCAAGAATTAAAGAATTTGGAGTGTTTAGATCACTTTATATTTGCTTCAGTTATATCACTTTAGTTTATATACGTAAAAGTATGTAGTAGTTTATGAAAGTTTTAGAAAATTAGAAAATTAAAGTTTTCTTGTTCTGCTCTAGAATCGCACGCCCTTGTTCACTAAAAAACTAGGCCACGGTGTGACAGATCCTACTGCAAGTTCTGTTTGCTGATCTTCATTCCTTGACATGTAGTAGAGAAAACTCTGCATCTGGATGAATTAACTAGAACTTGAAGTAACTTTTTTTTAACACGATGTTACTCTACTGCACTTTGATATTCAAGTCTATAATGCTCATCTATGTCAGCGTCTTTAGCATCCTTAGGTTTTGGAAGTATTGCATCTTGTCGATTGAATTTGTTTCGTCTTGACCTCATATGCTTGTCAACTATATTGTTAAGAAAATCTTGTAATCCGCTACATACCTGCTTCTTAATCAGAGTTCAAAAGCGAGAGTTTGGACATGTTATTTTGTTATGTTATGAAATTAAATCGAAGTTCAGAATTCTCATGTATGTGAATGTAAGTTGTAGTTACATGCTCATAGAGGCCCTGATATCTTATTGATGACAGATTAGGAAGGACAAGATTACAAGGCTTGTTGTGCTTTCTCTTTATCCTCAATATTCAATTTCTACAACTGGTTCAAGTGTATGTGTTCTCCAAAGCCACTTTAGGTAAGTTTATGACCTCATTTTATATCTCCAACATTCGTCCTATTTTCTTGTAGTCATTTTAGATGGGCATTAAAATAAATAAAATCTAATATTTCTACTGCGAGGACAAGATATGATGCTGCCAAAACTTCCTGTTGCTATTATCCAATCTTGGTATAAGCGAGAAGGTTATGTCAAGTCCATGGCTGACATAATTCAGAAGGAATTGCAGAGTTTTGGTTCACCGAAGGAGGTAAGTTCTTTCTCAGATTGCTTGCGATCTATTAATGATCGGTGGAACCATATGATTATATCTGAGAGATATGTTTTTCGTTAACATGAAATTTGTAGGTCATGATATTTTTTAGTGCCCATGGAGTACCAAAAACTTATGTTAGAAATGCTGGTGATCCGCATAAAGATCAGATGGAGGAATGCATTTACTTAATTATCCAAGAACTTAAAGCAAGAGGAGTTGCCAATGACCACAAAATGGCTTATCAGGTGAACCATTTAATAATAAGTTCAACCTTGTTACCTGGTAGATACTGAAACAATCAGACACCTATGATAGTTTCGTTATCACTTACTTTGGTTTCATTTTCTCTATCAGAGTCGAGTTGGGCCCGTTCAGTTGTTGAAGCCTTATACTGATGAAGTTCTTGTTGAGCTTGGTAAAGGGGGCGTAAAGAGTCTCCTAGTAGTGCCTGTTAGGTAAATTTTATTCAGAATAGTCACCTTTGTTAATGATCTATATTTAATATTGATATGAACATGTGATATTTTACCCGAGGCTCAGTAATCGCTGCTTTTAACTGTGCATGAATGTGTCTGGCTATAGTAATTTCTTGTATGCTCAACCACATTTATGCTGAGAGAGAACAGGTCACGAGGTTATCTTTGTTCTAACTGGTATACCTAAATTTTAGCTTAACGGTGAGCGGGTCAAAACCCCAAATTGTTTGTTTTAAAATTGTGCCTACATAAAAAGAACTATCCATTTTTCCACTTTTGAATGCTCACTTATCATCAAACCATTAATGTTAAGTTGGTATTTGTGAATGTGCAGCTTTGTGAGTCAGCACATAGAAACTCTTGAAGAGATAGACATGGAATATAAGGAGTTGGCCCTCGAATCTGGTGTTGAAAATTGGGGCCGTGTCCCTACTCTTTGGTGCAGTGATGTCCTTTTATTCCATTTGAAGGTATATTGGAGATGAATCCTGGAGCAATCATATGAGTCTTCGGCATGTCACATGAACATTATGTAAGTGTTTGATACACGCGACTTTTGTTTCCTACGGGCAACACCACCAAGTACCATAAAAATGATTGGTGTGAACAAAACTTCACCTAAATTACAAACGAAGCGCAAAAATGTTTACGTCTCTAGTGATGCCATGCAAAAGCAAGCTAAGAAGCAGAGTCAAAAGTCCCTTAAGTTATGGAGAATTTTATTATGTACGACATTAGAATTTTATATTTGGTTCAGTTATATAAATTCCAATTTTATTGTATTTGAATTTGTTTTAATATATATTTGAATTTGATTTGAATTTGTTTTAATATGAATTTGTATTTGAATTTGTTTTAATATATATTTCAATTTGTTTTGATATATATTGATTTTTTAAATGTGACTAAAAGATGCATATAGTCACACTTATTAACACTTTTAGTCACTGTTTGCTTTCGTTGCGTGACTAAGTATTACAAGAGGCCACACAAACCTAAAATTCAAGTGGCAATTGGATGAACAATAGTCGCACAAAATACATATTTATTCACTTTAAACACCATATAATCACACTTATTAACACTTTCGGCCACTTTATACTGAATTATATGTGACTAAATACCCAAAAGAAACATGTTTTGTGTGACTAAATGTTACAAAAGACCACACAAACATAAAGTTAATGTGGCTATTAGATGATCAATGGTCACACAAAACACACATTTTTTCACTCTAAACACCATATGGTCACACTTATTCACACTTTTCGCCACTTTATGCTTAATTGTATGTGACTAAATACCCAAAAGAAACATGCTTTGGGTGACTAAATGTTACAAAAGGCCACAAAAACATAAAATTCAAGTGGCCATTGGATGATGAATAGTCACACAAAATACACATTTTTTCACTTTAAAGACCATATGGTCACACTTATTCACACTTTTGGCCACTTTATACTTAGTTGTATGTGACTAAATACCCAAAGAACCATGCTTTTTGTGACTAAATGTTACAAAAGGTCACCCAAACATAAAATTCAAGTGGCTATTGGATGAACAATAGTCACACAAAATACACATTTCTTCACTTTAAAGACCATATGGTCACACTTATTCACACTTTTGGCCGCTTTATGCTTAATTGTATGTGACTAAATACCCAAAAAGAAACATGCTTTGTGTGACTAAATGTTACAAAAGGCCACACAAACATAAAATTCAAGTGGCCACTGGATGAACAATAGTCACAAAATACACATTTTTTCACTTTAAAAACTATATAGTCACACTTACTCACACTTTTAGTCACTTTATGCTTAATTGAATGTGACTAAATACCCAAACGAAACATGCTTTGTGTGACTAAATGTTCACACAAACATAAAATTTAAGTGGCCATTGGATGAACAATAGTCACACAAAATACACATTTCTTCACTTTAAAAACCATATGGTCACACTTTTGGCCACTTTATGCTTAATTGTATGTGACTAAATACCAAAAAGAAGCATACTTTGTGTGATTAAATGTTACAAAAGGCCACACAAAACATAAAATTCAAGTTGCCATTGGATGATAAATAGTCACACAAAATACACATTTTTTTACTCCAAACACCATATGGTCACACTTATTCTCACTTTTGGCCACTTTATGCTTAATTGTATGTGACTAAATATATATAATAAGAATGCTTTGTGTGACTATACAGTGTTTACGGTCACTAATAATGATTAATCCTACTACATCTGTACCTAATTAGTCACACATATTTTGGTTTTGGTTACTGTTTTGTAATAGAGACTAAAAAGAACTCAAACATGTGACCGTAGATACCCTACAGTCATGCGACCTTTAGTCACACACACTCGAAAAATCATGTGTGACTATATGTATTTCGTCACACTTATTGGTGTAGCCAAATCCAGTTTTTGTTCTAGTGCTATTAATATAGTTTTTGATATAATTTGTTATACGATACAAAATTAGTCATCGTAAGTTCAAATATTGGTCGAAACTCATTTTTGCCACCCGAAATGTTTAGCGGGCTTAAAATTTACCATTGGGCCCATTAGCCCAAAAATTAGTCCAAAACCATTTAATCCAGTTTAAGTTACGATATATATATATATATATATATATATATATATATATATATATATATATATATATATATATATATATATCAAAATTAATTTTATACGTCCGGTAACAATTTTTGGTCAAAAAGTAAAAGTTGGAAAACTCTTGTTAGGCTCCGCCCACTATTCACCAAACACCCCTATTGGGCTCAAAATACACACTTGGCCCAAAATCAATTTTTGTGTTTATAATTACGTTACTTTTTATAATTAAACGTAATTAACACTTTTAATTATATATATATATATATATATATATATATATATATATATATATATACGAGACATGCAGAACCCGTGCTACGCACATGCTTTAAATCTAATTATTAATCGTGCGTATTGTTTTTGTGTATTGTCGAGTGGATTTGTATGTTTAGTTTAGTATGTTGTATGAAACGTTTTTAGTTTGTTGTTTAAAAATATAAAAGTGGTTGATATTGTTTTGGTTTTTTAGTCTTTATATTTTCTAAATGGGGTTGTCGTTACTAAATTTTCATACGCTTGATGTAATTTCCTTTGATTGTTTTGGCCTATTACGTAACCCAACAATAATTTTGCATTATATGGTTTTTGCATGGTAATACGAAGCACACTGGCTTTTTCTTATTTGTTATAGTGTAATTTGCTTTAATTATTTTTGTTATTAGGTTCGTAAGTTGTGATTGTATTACATCTGTCGTATGTATGCGATTAGTTGTTTGGTGATTTTTATATTTAATCTTTTTATAACATATTAGTATTTATTTATAAAGTTTATGATTAAAAACAAAAGTTAGCTTCATCTCATTTTATTGTACAACTAATTTCATTAAAAACCTTTTGGACTCCACTATTAATAATTCCTAAAACCTTTTGGACTCCACTATTATGTCTTAAACTTAATTTTTTTAATTTACAAATGGGTTCGAGCAAAAATTATGTACTTTTCCTTTTATAATCATTATTCAAGATGCATGCTTACATATACTAATCACGCTAAAAAGTATTATTTAATCATTTAAATGTTGCTTTTACATATATGCTCGTGTACATTTTCTTGAATCAATTCGCACATGTGAGCTACATCAATAGAAAAAACACATAAATTACTTGTATATGAAAATGCATTAACATAATACATATATCTATATATATTGCATTAGGTTAAATCATCAATTATTCTTGGAATCTTTTCAACTTCATCTCTATCCATAACCGACTTTTAATTCTCTACTAATTACTAAATATCATGTGATCAATTCCGGCAAGCCTTGCACTTCCATCTCGATGTTGTATATACTTCACATTAAATGCACCGGTTTTGTTTTTCGATAAAAGTATGAACTTTTGCTTATGTTTAAAACTCAACTTTTTTATTTGATATTATAATTTACAAATGGCTGTAAATTAAAATTATGTATTTTTTCCTTTCTATTCGTTACTCAATATGATATTTTTAATATGTTGTATTTTGCTATTATGGAAAACTCATTTAATGGGTGTAAATATTAGTTTCCTACTAATGATTCTACATATAGAAAAAGAAAACACTTTGCGATGCGTGGACCTTCTTCTTTTCAATAATAATTCAATTTCACACAATAAATTCATTCTAATATTTCTCAAAGAACATTCGAAAGCAACTACTTACATAAACTAATCACGCTAAAAAGTATCATTTAACCATTTAAATGTTGCTTTACATACATGCTCGTGCACATTTTCTTGAATCAATTCGCACACGTGAGCTATATCAATAGAAACGCACATAATTACTTGTATATGAAAATGCATTAACATAATACATATATCTATATATATATGCTTATCTATAACAATAACCTAAATATGTATAAAACAAAGAAAATAGTTGGTATCCCAGTCTTTGGTTCCAGTTATCTGACCATGCATTATCTTGTGTGAGTTTCATGGTACCTGCGTATGATAACTAAATTAAGAAAAAAAGAAGGCCGAGTTAATTACAAAGATCTAAAAGATGTGTGAATCATCTCCAAAATGTTGCAAAAACAGAATTTACATACAACTACCAACAATCAAATATCTAAAAGATGTGTGAATCTGTACATACTAAATGTGATTTTGGCCGGCTTATATAGGCATGAATTAGGTTATATCATTAATTATTCTTGCAATCGTTCGCAACCCTTGCACTTCATCTAACACACTTTAATTCTATACTAAATACCATGTGATCAATTCGGGCAACCCTTGCACTTCATCTCCTTTCATGATTGTATAGTTATTATGAGGCTGCATTGAATTTCAAGCATTAGCTATCTTGTACTATATGCAATGGGACTCCATCTTGAGTATCTTGATTACTCCACATTAAAATGAATTTGACACAAATTACGACACATTCTCACTTTCATGTCCCTACCAACATACCAAAACTCATCTTTTCATGAATAACAACATCAAATTTTATACATATTTGTAAGATCAAAATTAAAACAAATAATTTGTGAACTTCAATTAATACCATATAGTAACCATTGGTAAAGAGACCCTCAAATCCCTATCAAAAAACATAGATTAAAATAAATTCTCAAAATATTAATTTTGTCTAGTTATACTTTCCATCAATTCAACTTTGATTTTGTATTAATTCTAATGTCATGGGGTGGATACATTGCAGCCTCTTAAACTGCTTAAGTGGGAGGGAAAAAAAATAAAAGCAAGATTCAAGCCACCATTAATATTCATCAAAGCTTTGTCACACTAATTATAAACCTTGATTACATACGATTTTCATTTTCTTGCATGCCTTATTTTTTGACAGTTCTTTCAAAAATGTGGAGATATTATCCACTCCGTCTCCATCTTCCATTTTTTTTGTTATCAACATCTTGATATACCCCTTTAGCGTCCCTAACCACTTATCGATACTTGCAAGAATAACATTAATAAACTACTAACCAACCCAAAATTTTAAAATAGGTTAGCAGATCTAACCCTCGGTTCCTTCTCAGGAAACAACACATCCATTTGTCTTCCATAAACTTCAAAGCTGGACTATCAACCGACTTCACATGCAAGAAAGTTAACCATTTGCTTACCTATGCACGTATACCCCCTTGCATTAATCAAGTCAATATTTCTACATGAACCATTGCACGTAACATTAATATGCATAGTACACTTTCATTGGATGGAGAAATTTTACATTAACCAACTATATTCAATTCCATAGGTGAGAAGCTACAACCAAAAGAACTTTATCACACTATAAGGAAAAATATGGAAAAACTATTTACTGAAAAAAATGATCATGTCAATATCTATTTCAAAACTATTTATCTAATTAGCAAGCTTGTTAATTCACAGATCTTGAGCCATAAAAACAGATGAGGGTACATATCAAGGTTACGGTTATTGATGCCAATGAGTTCAATGCCATCAATTGCTAGCATGCGATCCATTTCATTCTCATCATGTGCCTAGAAACAAAAAGTAGAGATCAAAAGGAAATTGGTTAGTTGGTGCTGCACTAAATTTACACACAAACAATAATAAACTAACTGCAAACATGTGATTCATACTAAATCATCAAACTACATACAAATTAAAGTTTCACACACACACGCACACAAGTCATTAACAAAGACCAAATGGTGTTATTTATAGTATTTAATGATGGTGGTTGAAGGGTTTGTACATTTATTTGTAGGCAAATGAAATGAGCAAATGATTAAATGAAAATAAAGGCTAGCAACACTTCGTATGGTTTCAATCATTTGCATTTGAAACACTAAATATAACTCATATGTACTTACCACTTAAGCATGAACATTAAATCAAGGTACTTACGCATGAAGCCTCCACATAATGAAACTCTATTTTCTGCATTTAATTCCAAGCATTAGGTAACTTGTACTCTATGCAATCTTGACGCCTCCACATTAAATTTAGGACTCAATCTTATATATATATATATATATATATATATATATATATATATATATATATATATATATATATATATATATATATAACGCTTGGTAACATCTTTGATCATCATAAAAACATGAAATAAACAGGATTTGAAAATTTTGATGATCCTTACAATGGTGTTGGTGTTTAACGTGGCTAGCAAGAAAAAGAGGAGACCCAAAATACTTCAATTACCCAAACACTTGAGTTTAACCTCCAAATTAATTTGATATTCAAAAATTTGTATGTACTCTGTGTGTGTGTGCTCGGCCAAGAGAGAACAAGAGGGAGGATGAGATGCGAATTATGATTGTGTTAAGTGTTTATTAGGTAATAGATTTCGTTAATAAGGTGTCATATGGTTAATAGTGTGTTTCTTGGATATTAGGGGATTTCACATGTGTTGGTATTTGTTGTGGGTGAGGTGGCCGGCTAGGGGATCCAAGGAAGGGGATCAAATAGTATTTTGCCCCTCGTGGGTGTATCGTGTGTCGGTTTAAGCTTAAACGTAACCGAAATGTCCCGGTTTGACGTTTTTGAACACGTATACGCAAAATAATGTTTTTAGCCACAATTTTGTCAGAAATATAATAAAATGTCATTACTGACTTAAAAATATTTTTACTGGACTATTACCATAGGTACTGTAGTGTCGGTCGCGTGCGGCGTTGTTTTTCAGAAAAATGTATGAAAGCTCTCAGTAAATTACGAAACTTGTCAGTAACTATTCAAAACGAAATATTTTATGCTTACTGACAAAAATAAACCTTTTTCAATGATGACTGTAAGCTACAGCGTACAGGATAGCTCCCGAAAATGTTCAGAAATGTACCGAAACATGCAGAATCATGTAAAAATGCATATAATACCCAAAATAAAAATAATAAATAGAAATTTATTATTAAATTAATATGTGAAAATTTACCATTTGTTACAGAAACCTTCAATACAGCCAGTTAGCTGACAATCCTTTGTAACCTGCTAAACACATGTTCAAGAGTTTCATTGTTGTAGCAGTGAAATTCTCATAGTTTTGTTTCAGAAGAGTCTTTTGTGTCTTTTTGGTGGCTTCATTACCATCAAATCTTTCAACAATGGCTTCAAAGAGTTCCTTTGCAGTTGCATAACTGTTGAAGTTCAAAACTTGATCATTTGGCATAGCCATAAGGAAGAGACGCTTGGCTTTGAGATCATTCCTCCTTTTAGCTTTTTCATCATTGGTGACTAGTTTAGTATTGAGCTTGGATGTCTTAGAGCCATCAGCATTAGTAACTTCAGATTTATATTCTTTCCAAGTATCAAAATTTTTGATAATATCCCATAATGCATAATCTTGCACCATGAAATATTGCTCAATTCTGAGTTTCCAGAGATCATACTCATTTTGCTTGAGTATCAGTAGCTTTGCAGTTGTTGAGGATGATTGAGTAGTCTCCATGTCAATCTTCTTGTAAGAGAAACAAGAAATTTATCTTCTGGATCTTCTAAATCAAAGTATCAGATAACCTGTCTCTGATACCACTTGTGGAGGATCTAAACACACGCCTTGTGTTAGATAGATACTTTGAGTTACCTTAACTAGCAACCGAAATTCACTAGTCAACACTTAGAAGATTTTATATGTATGATGTGTATGAATGCATATAAGAACAATGAACACAATGTATAAACAAACTACATCAATATTATTGATAATATGAGTGATCAAGTATATTACTATGGTTTAAAACCTTGAAGCAATCACAATGATATGTATGAAAGAGCTATGTCTCAAAACCATAATCTAGGATCTCCTTTTATTGCACAAGGAATCCTTTACAAGAAAACAATATTTGTGTCAATCTATTACTATGAGATATATACAATATCTTTTCTAGACTTAACACATTACATGTCTTCCTATTCTACCAAAAACATAATCAGTACAAACTCTAATGCACTAGCAGTATTAACTAACTTTGTACTGTTAGTGTTATCTCTAGCCGGTGAAACTTTGTCTTCAAACTTGTTTGTACTGATAAGGATAATCCCCAACAAATAGAGAAAGATATTTGGTGGAGAAGCTGGATTTTGAGTTTTCACTCCAGCAATTTGCCTAAGAAGCATCTACGGCGTAACTCCATTTATGACTACGCCGTAGCATCCTCTAGGTGTCAGACATTCTATCTGGTTTCATAACCTAAGGCGTAGTTCCACATTATCACTACGCCGTAGCTTTCTCTTGTGCCCATTAAATTTTAAAAATTTTTATAACAAACACACTTTAACTTGTATTAGTTTTAAATGAACTTTGTGGGTGTGTTCAGTGTAAACCTGTGACAACTCGTAATTTCAGGTCCTTTTTCAAACATTGAAATTTCATTATTTATTTTAGGAAGTTACTGTTCATTTTTACTATTCATTTCCAATTTTTTTATTTCATATTCTCGTAAGTTAAACTATTTTAATGATAATCCGAGAGTTTAACGCTCGTCGAATCATTTCTTCAAAAATCTCGAAGCCGTGTTCGAGATTTACATTTGGGTTTAAACGTCATTCCAGTATCCCGATATGTCCATAAAATACTATTAACGATAGAAATATTATTTTATCTCATTTTACGAAAATTCTAAAAGTTTTGAAATTTTATGTTTTCTAGTTCAGCATTTTACTTGAATCACGCGTTTTAGACCCGCGTTTCCAGTTTTAACAGCGTTTAAGCAACCCAATGGAACTTACCATTCATTTTATATTTTGTTATTGATTATTTTGACAAGTTTAGTCATTCTTTCAAGTTTCATATTTTTACGATACCCGGATTTACGTTTCGCGGCTTAACAATTTACGGTTAGCAATTAACGGAACCAAAACTGATTTCGTAAACAAGATATTATCAAGCTTCCTACATACTCATCCTATCTTTGCCATGTGCCGCCCCTCCCCTAGCTACTAATACACATGGTTACTTCAAATTGATCAAATATTTACCATTATGCCACCGAGATCAAAGATATTTATCAAAAACATTAAGACTTATCACTTTACAAGCAAAACTCATTTTTTCTTCCTTTGTCTCTTGTTGTGCTCGGCCATGAATCAAATCACAAGCAAAATCCATTAATTTTCCAAGATCAAGATATATTCAAGCTCATTTATTAATCCTTGTTCGGGTTTTGGAAAGAAAAACTCAAGTTTATTAATCAAATCATCTCCAAACAACATATATATCAAGTAAGCTTCAAGTGTTATTTTTTCATCATCTCATACTTTCATTTAACTAGTAACATGATGTATTTTCAAGTTATATTGGCAAAACATACAAGTATTTATGTTATTCATACCACTTTACAAGTTTTATGGTTTTTATAAGTATATATAAAGCCTATGATCATTCCCTTGAAATCCTATAATATTTTGTGAAGTTTAGGACCCCATGACACCCTAAGAAGGTGTATTGTAGGATTGAGTACTTGTGGAGTTGATTTGGAATAGTTTGGTTAAGTTTTGAACAAGTATTAAACTAGAAAAATCTATTTTTCTCAATAATAAAAAAGTTGCTGTCCATTTTTGTAAAATATAGAAAACTCAGGGGTTTCCAGGTAACATTTGGCTAGAGAATCAGAAAATACTTTCAAAAATGAAGCTATGGTCGAAAGAACGGATTAAAACGAGTTTATAACGAAGGAGATATGTTAAAAACAAGTTTAACGACGAAAACTATTATTTTCCAAAAATAGTAAGTTGTCACACGATTTTTATGGGTAAAAGCGAGTCGTTAGATGTAACCTAGAGGAGGCGAACTATCAAAAATATATTAATACATTGTCCCATGATTCCGGGGATATAAAGAACATAGAAAACGAGCTTATAACGAAAAAGATACAAGCTTTCGAACATTAGACGATTTTAATATTTTGCTTCAGCACAACACTTAGAAAATTCAAGTATTAACCATTTCGCCAAATGACCATGTTAAGAGCCATTTTCCTCATTGATAAACCAATTTCTAGAAAATTTACATTATTGACAAAAAGTTAGTTCACCCAGCTTAGTTTTCAAAACATCCAACCATTTGTCAAAATGATTTATAACGAATAACTTATGGCCTTCCAAACTTTCCCGAAAACTGCCCAGAAACTGCAGAAACAGCCCAAACACCTCACTTCGCGACTATTTTTCTTTATGATCGAGACCCGTATAGACAAACTTCAGTTCTATGACTTTTTAGATAAGATGAAAATCTTCCTAAAACTACTGAGCTTCGTTCCTAACTCTAAATACTCACTATTTTGCGACAAGTTTTGCAAGACCATTTTGGTCATATTTTCAAGTAATGAAAATGTTATTTTTGCGACAAAAACATTATATTTGCCGATAGAACACCAAACGAGGATCGTGGAGTACCGTTTCAACGTATTTACATGGAAAGTGGTTATTAACTTAACGAGACGTCAAAAATGTATTTTTCGACGATAAACGTTATTTTCAAATTTCACGAGTGGTATCGATAACATACGTATTTGCATGTGTAGCATTATTTCATTTCTTACATTAGATCATACCATTCATATTAGGTTGCGGTTAGAGATCGTGCCTCATTTTCAGTGTATCCACTTTTGTCATCGTAGCTATTGCACCAGGTGAGTCATAGCCCCTACTCTTTTAATTGTTTTGTAAACTCTTTGGGGGAGAATACATTCTCGTTTTACTTAAACGCAATACTCGCTTTACATGGTTGATTACCTGCATTTCATTGGTATGTTTGATTACCTGCCTTTTATTGGTATGTTTGATTACCTGTATTTCATCTGATTTGTCTCCTAAACATTATTATTTATTCATATGACCTCATTGTCATAATTGTTTATCTGGCGACATTGTCAGTATTGTTTATATGACCTCATTGTCATAATTGTTTATCTGACGACATTGTCAAACTTATTTACATGACCTCATTGTCATAGTTGTTTATCTGGCGACATTGTCAGCATTGTCAAAAATTGCTTATATGGCCTCATTGCCAGAATTGTTTATATAACCTCATTGTTAAAATTATTTATATAGAAGCTTTGCTATATTTATCTTTGAATCTAGATACAAGTATTACTTTTGTTCACATAAACTAAATCATATTTGTCAGTCGGTTGTAAACACACAGGTTACAAGTCTCTTATGGCGGGACTTGTAACTGAGTGGATTTACGATGCCTTTGGTGGGAAAATATTCATTCATATGCATTACATTCTTTTTCAAAACACTCTATGAACTCACCAACCTCGTGTTGACACTTTAGCATGTATTTTCAGATATTAAGCAATGGCACGCTACTGGAGGTTTTGGCAGGGCATGGCATGGTCATAGAGGACTCTGATTATTCATTTGGGGACCGTTTAAACTATTTTGAAGGCCTACTTCCGCACTACTTTTAACAATGTAAATTCAACACTTTTGGTTAAATGATTTTATTCTAAATGATAGAAATGAAAACCATTTTTGAACTTGTGTTGTAATACCAATTGAGTTACACCCTAGCTACATGTATGCTTCCGCTGGACCCGATTCTTGGGGTGTGACAAAACCCTTACGAGACTTCACTCGTCCACTCGGGACACCGAGTAATTTAAAAGGCTTAATGCATACGCTAAATGCAACCGTGATTCCTACGAAACTGAGTTAGGTTTTATTTTATTTTTATTTCATTTTTACATTTCGTGCTATATTTTGCTTTTATCTGGAATTATGCTTTTTGGTATTGGTTTTTCTTGCAGCAATACAGGTTGATGCATTATGGAGTTATGTTTTACTGCAAGGAAACACTTTTTATCCGATTAGTTGAGTACCATTATGGTGGTGATGAAGAGTTGTTGATCGTGTTGGATGTTGCTCGAGGAGGCACTTTTGGAGCATGTTACGGGAAGTGCCATCTATTGATCATACCGAGCTAATCCAGGGCAGTTTTCCATTTCAATTTTAATCCTTCCAATTTTTCATTTATATGCTTTAGTATGACCTAAGTGGGGGGAAGGGATTAGAAATGAACACCCACCAAATTTTACTTGCCTTTATTTTTTCTAGTTTTTAGTGAAAAGTATTTCATTAGTAAAATTTTGACATGTTTTTCATTACTTAACTAGTCTAATCTAGACTGAGCACACCTACCATCTATTTCCATTGTGCGAGGATAAGTCTTTCCATTTTCCCTTTATACATAATACCATAAAAATGAGTATGCCAGTGGCTGTAGTAGACTTTAGAACTTGTCATTGATTATCTTTTCGAGACCATTTTAATGAGCATTACATTGAGGTAACTTGGTGTAATCGGTGCAGCTAGGATAAAAGAAAATTTTTAGGATTAAACACAAATAGCCCAACAACTTATGTTATGTGTATATTGACTTTTCACATCGATTAGTCAATCCCCCTGTTAAACCCTTTTTGTTGCACACACCTTTAGTGCAAGATATCCTTAAATACACCCTTCAGAGCCATTCTTTTCATTTTGTTCACCCTATATATGTTTTGTTACACCTATCGCCTAGCCTACCTTGTAGTTTCTAATGGTCCATGGTCCGGGAATCGTTGGTCAATTTTGGTTTCGCCGGTGGAAGTCGCGGGTTTTGACTAAAGGGTTTTGGAAGAAGATCGGGCTTAGATAATAGTTGATCTCAAGTGTAACACCCCGAAAACCAGATCAGCGGAAGCATCCAAGTCTAGGGGTGCTACTCGATTGTTATCAAAACAAGATGTACAAAGAACAGTTTTACATAAACCATTTTTGAAGAAAATTTATAATTGAAAACATTCAATTTACATTAGTTAAAAATAGTGCGGAAGTTGTAGTTCAAAATTAGATATAAATCAGTCCCAAATGGTTTTCGAAGTCTTCTATGACCAAGCCATGCCCTTCGCCAAGCTCCTCCAAAGTAAAATATGCAACGGGCAATATCTAAAACCTGAGATAAACATGCTAAAAGTCAACACAAAGGTTGAGTGAATCCATAGGTTTAAAGTAAAGTATTTGATCACAATATTTCCAAATTTCAAGAGAAAGGGGCTACGTTGTTATACGCCTACTGCACTAAGCTCATGAGACCAAAGCGTTAACAAACACCATAAGTCGACAATAACCATGGAATTTCATAATATAATAATGCCCCCAATGTCGTGTACATGCCATTTACCCAGCAAACCTCGAATATAGTACACCACAAATTGCCTATCCAGCAAAAGGAGTGTGAGGGTCAATTCCTATAGGCCTATATCCCTATATTCGTGCTCACTCGCAAGTGATTAATGGTTCATGATCTGAGGGATTAATAGTGGCAAAAATCATACTTAGTGCTTATCAAAAATGGCTACTGCTTCACTCACAGTACCAGAAAATATCAGTTTTCAGTTCCATAAATAGTTTTCAAACCATTGTGATCATAGTAAAAATAAAGCATGTATCTCACCCCAATTAGTTTGCAAAACAATTAAAATAGATAAAAGTGAAGCTATGAACTCACCTGAGTATGCAACAATGCAAGATATAACGACTGGCACCAACTATTCAACACAATGGCTTCAAAAGTAGGAGAGCACAATGGCATCAAAAGTATAGTCACACAGCATCAAGCAGTAAAAGTACAACGAAACTGGATCGGCACAACCTAACGAGTAACATCTTTCAGAAATATTCCACAAATAACTCATGTTAATTATAAAATGGTTTAGTTTCCAATAGCGATAAAAGAAGTAACCATTTGTAATCTCGTTTGGACGTTTGAGAAATAATTAAGACGATAAAAGTCGACGGATAAAGATTAAGTGGAAAGAGGAGGATGAAGAAAAGAGTAAAATGTTCTCATGTACTAATCGTGAATCGAATAGTAAATCAATACTCAGGCCATAACAAAATAGAAAACCATAGTAAAAGAATAAATGACATTAAATGGGTAGAGGAAAGAAGAGACAAGTCGTTGGATGAGTTGGATGTTTACCCCATATCCCAAAAGTATAGCTTTATATAAGTTTGGATAAAGCCGAGTTATAAGTTTATAAGAATTTGGAAAAGGTTTATAAGTTTACAAATGTTAAAAGATTTTATAAATTTTACCCGTTTATATTGAGTTCCTAAGTTAACGTGAATATATGTAAACAAGTTTTATAAGTTTTATAAGTTTTAGTCACGTTTTATATCATTATCATTCGCGTGTATATTAGTTTTTGGCTTATCAGATAATTTGTGTCCGTTCGGGTCCAAATCTATTGAGCTCTAACAAGTCCAACATATCCTTCCGTCCCTTGTATCAAATCACAAATCTATTACAATAATCTATATTACAATAATTTTACAAATACAATGAAATGAACAAAATCCCGGTATAACTCCAATGGCATCCAATCATCATCATTGATCACATATCAAACAAAGATTTAGTTAGTATTTCTACTTAATAGACATGAGACAATATAACTAAGGGCCAAAAGTTCCATGTAGATCTAATATTTACCAAAGATCCCATCCATTCATCTCGTCCGTCCATTTCTATTCCTCCCGGCCGTTAGATTACTTTGTTTTTTTTAGTAATAACCAAAAGGGCAAAAGTGATAATTCACATATTAGTATATACGCTTCTTCTCTCAACTCAAACCCTCCCATTTTCAATATCACATGGTTACATTCCTCTGTCTCATACCCACCCCATTCAAACCCTCCAATTTCAATCTCAATCTCTCTTAATAATCATTAGCCGTTGTCGCCACCGTTAACCGCCATCGTTAAACCGCCGTTAAACGCCTTAGTTTTTGATATAATGAAGTCAGTTGCTGAATCGATGGGTAAAATTGCTTATTTTGTTTATTATTTACATCTTGTTTATTTTTTTGCTTATTTTGTTTCTTATTTTGTAGATTTTTATCTATTGTTTATGATTTTGTTGTATTATTAAGCTATTTTGACCTAATTTTGAATCTGATGCTGATTAGATTAGGTTTGTATTATTTTGTAGATTTTTATCTATTGTTGATGATTTTATTGTATTATTAAGCTATTTTGACCTAATTTTGAATCTGATGCTAATTAGATTAGGTTTGTAGAGTTTTTGTTATTGTTCCTGTTGTTAATTGATCGATATGTGTGTGTGAATGGTGTTTATTGATGATTAGGTTTAAATTAGGAATTATTATAGCGTGATTTGAATGAGTTTGTTGTTAGGTATATTTGATTGATAGTAATGTAGTTTTTTAGTTTGATGAAAGGATTACGGTTGTGCTGCAAGTGCGTTGAGTGTTGAGTGACTGTAGTGCGTTGAGTGTTGAGTGACTTTCGTGTGTTGAGTGACTGTCGTGTGCTACAAGTGCGTTGAGTGTTGATTGACTGTCGTGCATTGAGTGTTGAGTGACTTGCTGAGATGTAATTAGATAGGGACTAGCATACACGTAAGAAGTGTGCATTTGAGTAGAAATACTTTTAATATTAGGCGAACAAGTTTCTTGAATTTATACAGCTGAGATGTATATAGCTGCAACTATCCAGACACATGAGAAGTTTTTAGTGTTATTTTAGCTTAAGAGGTTGAAACTTGTGATACTTTATACTGTTATAGTGATAAATATTGCATCACAGAAGTGCGTTTACAAAGTCGCTGCAAAACCTGTTGTTGAGGTATGGAAAATGCCTGTGGCGAACCATAATCATCGTATTTCTAAGATGTATGTTTGGTAGCAGTTTCCTAGTTTTGGAAGTTTTTAGTGTTACAGTATGTACCACAATAGTTAAGAAACAAAACTGCCGTAATGATACATCTATAGAGTTAAGTATGCCTGCTTTTTAGCTCAAACGTTTCTACTTGCAGCTGTAACTCTGTGAAATACATCTCAGCTGTAACGTTTGAATTGAGATTGTAAGTTTTTGTTTACTTTTATCTCATTAGATGCATGATCTTAGATTCTGAGTTCTGATTGTTAATTGTTAGATTTTATTGTTGATTTAGCTTCTATTGATGTTAGTGTAACTGTTTTGATCATCTGTTTGGTAGTCTGTAGTTGTTTGATTCAATTTTTAGTTTTAGTAGTTAGAATAAGGGGTGTTTGGCTTAACTAGATATTGAGTAGAATAGTTGTTTGGTTGCTGATTTAGTATTTCACATAGGTTGCATAAGAGTAGTAATAGACTTATAGTCCATAAAAACAGTAGGTTGTTTTGTTATAAGTCAAAAGTAGGTGTCGATTTTATTAGCTGCTAGTGTAGGATTCAAAACAGTAAGTATAACTTTAGTGATAGTTGCAAATTAGTTTAAATTAGCTTAAATTAGTTTAATATTAGCTTATAACAACTTATAAGGATAGATTAGCTTAATTGAAAATGGTAAAAGTCATGAAGTATAGCATTATAACAGTCAACTATTTCAGATTTCATGCAGCCCACAGGCTGCTGAACTTACATCTTTTTAGGGAAATTTATGGTTAAAACTGAGTAGGATTTTAGCTGAATTGTGTTCTCAGTAGTTTAGTGTGTGATTTGCCCCCAAAATATTGTAGCTTAGAGCTTATTAGGTGCAACTTATTGGATCTGATAAGTAGTTGTTTGGACCTGTTCTCTGACTTGTACACTTAGGACTGCTAGAGCTTGTTTGAGTTTGTATTTGTGTTTTATTGTGATTTTTGAGTTGTATTGGTTGAGATTTAGTAGCTTTTTGTGCATTCTGCTTATCAACTGCTTATTGTCAAATGCTTATTTAATTGATATATATAAGATGTATTTTCTTTATAAGTGTATTTTGTCAGAATCATACATGATTCTCATAGAATCATATATGATTTTGTCAGAATCATATATGATTCACCATATATGATTCTGACAAAATCATTTATGATTGTATTAGATTATTTTATGGTTATTAACATTTAAAATTTTTATGCAGGTCGATCAAAAACTTATGCACGTAAGCCTAAAGATAAGATAACAAATGAATCATCTAAGAAGGCTACGACTTCTGATAAACCAAAGTTAAAAGTTGTCAAACCTAAACCGCAACCTTCTCCTGTAAAACAAAAAACTCAACCTCCTCCTGTAAAATCAACTAGGTTTAGGTCTGATAAGAAAAGTGAATCTAAGGATGAGTCTGAAGAAGAGTCTGAAGAAGATGAGTCTGATGAGGTTGAAGAAGATAAGAAAAGGGAGTCTAAGGATGAGTCTGAAGAAGATGAGTCTGATGAAGTTGAAGACGATAAGGAAAGTGAGTCTAAGGACGAGTCTGGTGAGGGTGAAGATGTTAAGGATAGTAGTGAAGATGTTAAGGACGAGTCTGATGAGGGTGAAGAAGGTGAAGATGTTAAGGACGAGGACGAGTCTGATGAGGGTGAAGAAGGTGATGATGAAAGTAATGAAAGTGAAGGAAGTGAAGAGGAGGCAATTACCAATTATAAATCAAAGGTTGTAGTGAAGAAAACAAATGTTAAGAAATAATAATAATAATAATAATAATAATAATAATAATAATAATAATAATAATAATAATAATAATATTAATAATAATAATAATAATAATAATAATAATAATAATAATAATAATAATAATAATAATAATAATAATAATAATAATAATAATAATAATAATAATGCAAGCAAGAGTTTGTTTATTAGTTTGTTAGCTGATCGTAATAAATCAGTGTTTATGTCGTATTGTGGTAAGTATTCCCACCTTGCGGAGCTTATAAACCCATGTCATTTCTATCTCTACTTTCTATTTTAAGTACATATTTGTACAATGGGGGCATTGTACATCTCAAGTGGGGGAAAGGGAGATAGAAATGAGTTAGTATATGGTTTTTGGTCAAAATATGTGCAAAATTTACCCAAATTTTAAAATTTTTAGAGCACATAATTGTTTTTTCATTGATGATGAAGACCGACTTAATGCATCTTACTTGCATAGTTATGAAGATTTTGAGGCACTACGCTACATTTTATATACATTAACTCGTGTATTGATGATATTGAAAACCCCTTGAGTCTTGACCCTTGAATTTTGCTATGGGATTGAATGCGACTAGTGACGGTGCGATTGTGGACTTTAGGAATCTGTTTGTTTCGTGTCTTTTTACACTCATTAAATGTTTTCCCATGTCTTATCCTACCCTTTAGTCATGAATCATGCATAGGTGAGGGGTCTGAGCAGGCGTTGATGTCTTGCCCGGCGTTCCGGTCATGTATCGATGCCCTTTGTCGCCTTCGCCGTAGTATGTTAGTAATGACAAAATAACCCAATAAGCCTTCATTGTTGTGTCAACTGATAGATGTAAGCCCAAGTAGATATGCCCAAATTAACCAAGGATATGGTCAAGTAGGTCAGACCACTTGTGCATAATCTCCGGTGAGTATAGTGTATCCCCGGGTCGTTAAATCCCGACAAGGTGTGAAATGGAAAATCGGATCTCGTTTGTGATCGAGTGATGTGAATAGTGAATTAAAATGAAAAAGTGAATTTTGGATTTTGGGTAAATTGCAAAAATTGTTACTAACGTATCACGAAATTGCAAAAATGGGACCGAGTCATAAACATATGCAAATTTGCCACTAACGTTTCGTAACAATGCGAAATAGCCACCAAGAGTGTTTTTCTGTTACTTTCCTCGTTAAGTGCCAAGTCATCGAGGGTAGTATTGTCATTTCGTTAAGTGCATCAGTACTATTGCTTTAGGGACTAAATTTGCAAGGTAATTTTATCTTACATTTCACAGCCACCACCACGCCACTCTCTACCGCCACATCTTCATCTTCTCCGGTGACCAAATCCAGATTCCGGTGACTAAACCCAGATTCCGATCACTTTTTCTTCTACTTTTTCTTTTTTTACTGTACCAAACCCAGTAAGGGAGTGTGCCCTTCACCTCTCATCATCTATTCTTTATCCTCACTACAATTTTTATTATTTATTTTTGTAGTGATAAATAGCTGCATGAATGAAGAGTACATCTACGGTGTGCACTCACTAAGCAAGCTAACTATTAATGCAATTCCGGGACAAGCTCCCCTTCAGGCAAATTGCTGTTTTACAAATAGCTTTCCATCTCCAGTTGGAATAACATCTGCTTATTATCAATTTGCTTACGGGCCTCATTATTCTACTAATCAAGCAAAGTTGCACAACCAATGCCTTAGTTTTCATCCTTAATCATTACCCATCAACTCTAAAGGTTTTGTAGATAATGGTTTTGTCACCCATGTGTCACGGACTTGTCTCTACAAGGTCTTCCGTGCGGCACTTAGTCTCGACTAAGCTCAGCCTTACTCGAATACTCAACGATGTATGCAACGAAGAAAGCTTCAAAGAAAGGAACAAGTGGAATATGAAAACGCTTTGTATTACTTAGAGAACTTTACAAGATTGATTACAAGAGAACTTCTTGGATGCCATCAACAAATGAGGCCACCCCTATTTATACTACTCCTAGGAAGCATGTACAAATTCTAGACAATTCTATGGTATGAAAGTTCTAGGACTTACATGAGCTTCTAGGGCTTTCATGAGGTTCTAGTCCTTCCAAGATCTTCCATAATTTTTCAAGGGCTTCCAAGCTTATCCATAATCTTCCAAGAGAAGTGTAGAATAATCCAGAATCCCGATCATCTTCGAAAATAATCGTATCAATTAGGCGGGTCGTGACATCCTCCCCCACCTAAGCTCGCGACGTCCTCGTCATGCCTTCCTCATGATACTTCTTGATCTTGTTCGCAAATTGCCACAATAAGTCTTCGGCTTCCCAACTCGCTTCACTATCGGGCAACCCACGCCACTTGATTACAACCGCTGTTGGTGCCCGCTTGGACACCCCCCGTTCCGGGTCTTCCTTATCTCCATGATAAGGCTTGAGAAAGCTAACGTGGAAGACCGGATGAATCTTCAACTTGGGCGGTAGTTGAAGCCGATAAGATACTTTCCCAACACGTCCTATCACCGGGAAAGGGCCTTCATACCTCCGTATCAATCTCTTATGCACCTTCCTCAATGACTTGAATTGTTGAGGCAAGAGCTTCACCATCACTTGATCTCCGACCTCGAACTCGACGTGTCTCCTTTTCTCATCCGCCCACTTCTTCATCTTCTTAGCCACTTTGTCCAACGATGCCCGGGCCAAGTCCGCTTGCTCATGCCATTCCTTCATCGTCTTGTAAGCGGCCGGGCTACTCCCCTCGTATGATGCGGCTAAGGCATTGGGAGTCAATGGTTGGCGCCCCGTGACCAACTCAAAAGGACTCTTCCCCGTGGTTTCACTCCATTGCATGTTGTAAGAGAATTGAGCAACATCAAGGAGTTTAGCCCAATCATGTTGGTTGGCACTTACGTTGTGCCGAAGATAGAGCTCCAATAGTGCATTCACCCTTTCCGTTTGCCCGTCCGTTTAGGGATGAAAACTCGTAGAGAAATTCAACTTTGTTCCCATCATCTTGAACAACTCTGACCAAAAACGCCCTGTGAATCTAGGATCTCGATCGCTAACGATCGCATGTGGCACTCCCCAATACTTCACCACATTCTTGAAAAAGAGCTTAGCCGTATCGTCCGCCGTAACATCGGGTGGTGCGGCAATGAAAGTTCCATACTTCGAGAATCGATCGACCACCACTATAATACTCCCACTTCCTTCCGACTTCGGCAAGCATGTGATAAAGTCCATAGAAACGCTCTCCCATGGTCCCTTGGGCGTAGGTAAAGGTTCCAACAAGCCTCCGGACTTCTTTTGCTCTATCTTATCTTGTTGGCAAATAAGGCACGTCCGCACCAATGTCTCTACATCGTCCTCCATCCTTGGCCAATAATAAGTGCCCTCAACCAATGCCAACGTCCTCTTGATCCCTGGATGACCGGCCCACTTTGAATCATGACACTCTTCAAGATTACCTATCTAAGATCACCCCACTTAGGCACGTAAAGCCGATCTCCTTTTGTGAACAACATGTCTCCTTTAAGCCAAAATCTTTGAGTCTTCCCATCTTTTGCAAAGGCCACGAGCTTCTTGGAAAAAGGATCATGTTCCAATCCTTCCTTGATTCGATCTTGGAGGAAGAATTGCGCTTGGGTGATTGCCGCAAACTCCGCCTTGCGACTCAATGCATCGGCTACCACATTAGCGTTCCCCGGCTTGTACTCTAATTGGTAGTCGAACTCAGCTAGGAAGTCTTGCCAACGAGCTTGCTTGGGACTTAACTTCTTTTGGGTTTGAAAGTAACTCGTGGCAATGTTATCTGTCTTGATCACGAATCTCGAACCTGATGCGTGGGAATCGCACCTTGCTTTACCTCTCGAGGGATCTTGAGAAGCTTACAACCCCCACCAGGCAGTGTACCTGATCGTTGTAGTATAGTATAGTGACAAGTACCGGGGGATTGATCGTTCAGCTTAGGAATAGTGTCGCTAGGATTAGAAAACCTAATTAATAGTTCTACAGGTGAGAGATGATTATTTTTTGTATTTTTATATTTTTATGAAAGCAAGTAAAATCTCGGGTTTTGGAAGAGTGGGCGGAATTAGTTGCTATTCAACTAACCCAAAGCTATTAAAATAATGAAAATGAAATTAAACTAAATTATACTAAAGTTGTGAGCAGTAATTGGAGAAATTGTGTTTACTTAGACTTCACTACTCCCTAGATATCTTTTACATGTTAATTACTTGTTACACTTGTATGAATGACGGATTGTATTCCTTAATACCATTCGTGGGTGGCATACATAACTCCCCAACTCTATGAGCTCTTATCTCCTCCTACACCATGACCCAACACAACTATAGGGATTGTAAACAGTGGCTCATGCATTAAATACAACCAATAAAGACCTAGTACGCCTCGGTTCATGTTTCTTAAGACGTTCAAGCATGTTACCATTTGGAGATCTGCCAGTTTTCTTAAGCCTAACATATAAAATCATTCATTCAAAACAAGAATAGACAAGTAATCAACACATAATCAACATCTAGGTTTCATTAGATCTAAGCAAACACAAGAGAGATCTAGCCTAGCATAGTAGAATTGAGACAAGAACAAGAGATAAACAACCAACACATAGACATATTGATTGAATTGAAAGTACACTTATCGCAATTACAATGCAAGGTCTCAAGGGTTTGGAACCCTTGAAAAACCTGTAAAAGAGGCACCAAAATCGTCTTTAGGGTTTCACCAAAACTTCTCTTTTTTTTAATGAAAAAACTAGAAAACTATATATAGGAAAAACAGGCTGACGGCGTCAAGAGTTACTTGTGACGCCGTCACCTCGCCGCCATATACTTCCTCGGACGGCCTTGATCCACTTATGACGGCCTATGTGACGCCGTCACCACCCACGGTATATTAATTTTGCCACTTTGACGCTGTCACGAATCCTTCTGACGCCGTCACCACCTTCGGTGTTTAATTCCTCATGTCTGACGCCGTCAAGATGGTGGTCTTGATGCCGTCACCTTGTATTTTCAGTATGGAAATTTGGTACTTAGCCGTTTTCTTCACTTTTATGCTTCAAAAACGTCCAAAATAGCTTCTTTTCCAGAATTCACTCTCCAAACACCTAAAATCACAAAAGGAACGATTTAGGGCAATATTTGATCAAATAAAGTCGGATTCGGGCTTAAATGACCCCCTAAAAACGGATCATTTTTCGCCTCATCATATACCCTTACACTTGAGATTTGCTTGTCCTCAAGCAAATGAGCTTTTATTCTACTCAAAAGACAAGTTAGGGGTCATTTAACACTAATATAAAAGTAATTACAACAAATAATCGTTCCACTAAAGACCAATAGACAAGCACGGAGGTCATACACAAGCACCTCACAAATAGTGTTTAGATACTCACATCTCTCGGGTGTAATAAAGTAATATAACATTATGGAAATGGAAGATATCTTTCACTACCTGTCATAGCAAAATAGATTACCATAGGCTTGGGAAAGGATCAAACCTCCACCACATGGCGTAAGCACCTAGGATAAACTATCAAAGAGGTCTTTTAAAGGGTTATAACGTCAGGTGTAGGGATATGAATTACACGGTTTTGTTGGATAAAGGAAGTTTTACTGGTGGCGAGTTAACAATCTCGGTTAATTACATGTACAAGATGGCGTTGCTAAGCCAAGACTAGACTCGACTTAAGCTAACAAATGAAAAATAACAAAAACCTAAAATAAACATAGAATGAAACGGGATGGTAGTCCGTATGTTTTTTCTCTCTTTTCTTTTTCTATTTTTTTTTCTTTTTCTTGACTTTTTCGATTTTTTTTTTTTTTTTTTTTTTTTTTTTTTTTTTTTTTTTTGCATACACCCTTACCCTACCATCCGAAATAATACATCATAGGGGATGAGAATTCCCTTTACACTTGAATCTTTACATACTTTACATTAAACTAATCTAATGACTCGAATTAAGAAAATCAAAACACTTGGAGCACTTTTAAGATTAACGTACGTATGGGGGTAATAAATGATGTTCTTCCCCATTACTCCATAAAATAAGTACTTACCCATGAGTCCCAATCGTCCCAAAACAATATGTACAAGGATATGACTTGACTTAGCAACCATGTAATCAATTAGAAAGTTAACTTAGGGTTTAACAAATAACAATAATGCACTAAAAATGAGCGCATACACGGAAGGCTAAGGCGATTTGGGTGTACATTTAGGTGGGGTGTAACAAATTCTTCCTTTAAGTAAGATGCTTAAAGTTAGAAACGAAAAGATAGGCTCGGAGGGGTGTACTAGGGGTTTCGTGTACTAAAAATGAGTACAACGCTAAGGGTGTGGGAAAAATTAGTTGACTTAACTAGCCAAGTAATATGACTTAAATGGTCAAGTAATTATAATACGGGTTTAACACAAGGGTGATCCTAATGCCTCTTATCATGTAGTAAATCCTACCACACGAATGTAGTCTCACTAGCGGTCTCGGGATGCATCACTAACGCAAGTTCTAGAATCTAAATGCTACCGGTACACTCATAAGCACTAATAATGAATGCTTTTCCTATCAAATCTAAAGGCGAACCTCACATTTTGGGTGGAAAATTTTTCTAAATATACGGTTATGTGCTAGTCATACAACCTCCTATCCATGAGACGCTTGCTATGGCTAAAGTTTCACTCCTAAATGTTGTAAAAAATTTTAAATTTGGCGCTAAAATTACACTAACAAGTATTTCTCGTAGTTTTATTACTCATCTACTATCAAACAAAACAAACTCAAGTGAAAGTGCATATGTAAGGTATCATCTTTTTACCCTCCCCTTACACTTAAGATGAACATTGTCCCCAATGTTCAAGTAAAGAATGTAAAAGTTAAAAAGTAAAAAGAATGAAATCAAATACTCCCCTGATTCGCTCGGTATGGATTTTAGGTTGGCCAGGTTAAATCTTCCTCCAAGAAAACGAACAATCAAAGCCTCCCTTCCAGAATATAAATCATCTTCTTGTCACAAATAACCTGTAAATCCTGAAAACAATAGACAAGGCAACCTCGCGTAAAATCGGCGGCATCCTATATAAGTTACTAAATCCTAGAAAACAAAGTAAGATATAATGCTTGTGGAATGAAGTTTGCAGATTTCCTGGAGATTATAAAACTTAATAATTCACAAAAACCATAAGACTCCGTTAGAAAAACAAAACCGGTAAAATTTCCAGATTTTAACTCCTGACGCCGTCAAGAGCAATACCCTGACGCTGTCAGAATGGACCTGCAGAAATTCTTATGTTAAGTTTCCGGAAAATTTCTGGAAAAACTTTGTCCTACTTCCTGGAAAATCCTGCAAAACTTCATTATGACTCAATACAAGCATTTGACTCTAACAAATACGAATATACATGTTCATTAAATATTGTGGAGAATCATGATCGGTTTGTTTCTTAAAAACATATTTGGGGTTTCCCCTTACACTTATCTTTTGCAAAAATACCTTTAGGTTGAAGTTAAGACTAGGCCAAACAACATAATAAAGTATTTTACATTTTAATTGAGAAACATGATCAACCAACAATAAAAATAAAACATGCATACAGAAGCAAATAACAATCAAACAAATAAAAATCACACAAAACATGGGTTGCCTCCCAAGAAGCGCTTTTCTTTATTTACGAGTCTTGTAGCTAGACTCAAAGTCGTGGGTTACTACGTGATCTCTTCATTGGTTCCACTCTCTAGGTCGTCTTCTAAACCAGTTTTGTATTCCGGACCTAGTTGCAAGCATTCTTTGTAGAAACCAAGCATCCTATTTCTAACATACTCTACTCCTCTACGTCTATCCTCATCATTCCTATAATAAGCCGCTTGCTTACGTTCCTTTTCGAAATTAGAGAGAAGGCGATATTGTTCGATCTTGTAGGGCATTTGATAAGCAACCTCATCATTGTCTTTCTTGAACCTAACTATCCCTAAAGTCGGATCATAACTCATCCTAGTGGCTTCAACAAAAGGCTTCCCGAATATAATTTGGCTTAGGCAAGAATCTATCACGGGACGAGTGTCTTCCACTATCATAAAATCAATCTCATAGGTGAGATTCCCTATAATCACATGTACTCCCTTAACTCTTCCTGCAAAATTACTTATCCAACTTTTACCGGGCATCATCCTAAAATTGAGTTGCTTCTTCATCACCCAATTGTAATAGGTCCTAGTCATGATGTTTACGGGGGATCTAAGGTCGATGTAAGCTTTCCATATATGCATGTGCCCGATATTGCATGGGATGTTAATGTTGGAGGGATCTCCCATTTTGATCAGGGGGTCGCCAAAGATATATGTTTTCTCGGGACTATCGAATAAATCCTTATGGTATTCCCGTTCCTCCTCGGTTGGCAACTTATCAAAGTATTTCTCTATAGGTTCTATCTCCTCCAATTTCTCATCCTTTTTAACCTCAACTTCCCTACTCTCATCCTCACTATTGGCTTCTACTCTAACTTCATCCTTGTCACTCTCCTCTATCTCCCTATCTATCGGCTTAATGGTGACAACATTGACAGAGTGGACATGTTTGGGTGATGAGGGGTCCTTAACTTGGATTCCACTATTGGTGTCCCAAGTGTCCTTCCTAGGTGTGGCTAATGTTTGGTTGTTGAGGGCTTTCAACAAGTTGTCGATCTTGTTGGTCATCTCCGTTTGTTGTTGGTTGAATTCGGTTTCAAACCTAGCTATGCTAGCTTCTTGAGATGCCATGAACTTTGACATCAATCCTTCAAGATTGTTGGTACTACCATAGTTGTTAGAAGGATTGTTGTTGAAGGTACGGTTGGATGGTGGACTGTTTGATTGGTAACGATTAGGCGGATTGGAAGAATTGGGTTGATTTTGCTTCCACCTAAGGTTTGGGTGATTTTTCCATGAGGGGTTGTATGAATCACCATATGTGTTTGGCTCGGGCTTGAAAGTGTACCACTTATCTCCCGCTTCGTCGGTACGCGTGGATGCGTAGTCCGCAAAAGCTGTTCCGGGGAGTTCCACACAATCACGAGTGTCATGGGGACCACTACATAATTCGCATGAAGAAGTGATTTTGTTCACTTGGCTTGAATGCTTTGGAGCTTCGTAAGATTTCATGAGAAACTTGACTTGGTCCTCAAGTTCCATGATCCTACGGTCGGGAGTGCTTGAATTGTTCGAAGGCAAAGATATTGCCTTGACCGTTTTGTTCAAATCACGGGGATCATTCCAACTTTCGTTGTCATAGAGAGCAAGATCTTCTATGAGTTCCCATGATTGTTCCGCACTAAGATCACGTAGCTTACCACCGGCCGATTGGTCAATGGTTCGCCTCGTGGAGATGTCGATATGGTCATAGAAGATTTGGACTTGGAGCCAAAGATCTATGCCATGATGAGGGACTTTTTGGAGTAAGTCCTTGAAACGAGTCCATGCTTCATAAAGAGATTCATTTTGACGTTGTTGGAACATCAAGATGTCATTCCTAAGCTTAGTAGTTCTCCCCGGTGGGAAAAATTGAGCAAGGAAACGAGTGGTGAGATCATCCCATGTGGTGATGGATCCCGCGGGTAAACGCTCAAGCCATTGACTAGCTTGATCCCGTAGAGAGAATTGGAATAGGCGTAAACGGGTAGTCTCTCTAGTTTCAACACCTAGGTCTATGGAATCTACGATTTTGAGGAAGTCCTTAAGGTGTTGGTTTGGATCTTCGGAACGAAGTCCATGGAATGCACATCCGCTTTGCACCAACCGGATGGTGTCGGATCGCAAGGGGGTCACATTGGCTCCGGTGAGCTCAATGGTGTTTCGGTAGCCTTGGTGGCTAGGTCGGGAATACTCTCCTAAGGTTCGGGGCCAAAGGGGTTCTAATGGTGGGTTTTGTTGTGGTGGGATGATGGGTTCAAAGATGTTACCACCTTCCATGATGTCGGATGGTAAAGAGTTACGAACAAAGGCACGAAGAAATAAGATAGACTAAAGAAGACCTAAAAATAAAAATAAAAATCTTACTAGAAAGGAATCTAGCAAGTAGACCTAATAAAAAGAAATCCTAACCTAGACAATAACTATTCCCCGGGCAGCGGCGCCAAAAACTTGATGCGTGGGAATCGCACCTTGCTTTACCTCTCGAGGGATCTCGAGAAGCTTACAACCCCCACCAGGCAGTGTACCTGATCGTTGTAGTATAGTATAGTGACAAGTACCGGGGGATTGATCGTTCAGCTTAGGAATAGTGTCGCTAGGATTAGAAAACCTAATTAATAGTTCTAGAGGTGAGAGATGATTATTTTTTGTATTTTTATATTTTTATGAAAGCAAGTAAAATCTCGGGTTTTGGAAGAGTGGGCGGAATTAGTTGCTATTCAACTAACCCAAAGCTATTAAAATAATGAAAATGAAATTAAACTAAATTATACTAAAGTTGTGAGCAGTAATTGGAGAAATTGTGTTTACTTAGACTTCACTACTCCCTAGATATCTTTTACATGTTAATTACTTGTTACACTTGTATGAATGACGGATTGTATTCCTTAATACCATTCGTGGGGTGGCATACATAACTCCCCAACTCTATGAGCTCTTATCTCCTCCTACACCATGACCCAGCACAACTATAGGGATTGTAAACAGTGGCTCATGCATTAAATACAACCAATAAAGACCTAGTACGCCTCGGTTCATGTTTCTTAAGACGTTCAAGCATGTTACCATTTGGAGATCTGCCAGTTTTCTTAAGCCTAACGTATAAAATCATTCATTCAAAACAAGAATAGACAAGTAATCAACATCTAGGTTTTATTAGATCTAAGCAAACACAAGAGAGATCTAGCCTAGCATAGTAGAATTGAGACAAGAACAAGAGATAAACAACCAACACATAGACATATTGATTGAATTGAAAGTACACTTATCTCAATTACAATGCAAGGTCTCAAGGGTTTGGAACCCTTGAAAAACCTGTAAAAGAGGCACCAAAATCGTCTTTAGGGTTTCACCAAAACTTCTCTTTTTTTAATGAAAAAACTAGAAAACTATATATAGGAAAAACAGGCTGACGGCGTCAAGAGTTACTTGTGACGCCGTCACCTCGCCGCCATATACTTCCTCGGACGGCCTTGATCCACTTATGACGGCCTATGTGACGCCGTCACCACCCACGGTATATTAATTTTGCCACTTTGACGCCGTCACGAATCCTTCTGACGCCGTCACCACCTTCGGTGTTTAATTCCTCATGTCTGACGCCGTCAAGATGGTGGTCTTGACGCCGTCACCTTGTATTTTCAGTATGGAAATTTGGTACTTAGCCGTTTTCTTCACTTTTATGCTTCAAAAACGTCCAAAATAGCTTCTTTTCAGAATTCACTCTCCAAACACCTAAAATCACAAAAGGAATTTTTTAGGGCAATATTTGATCAAATAAAGTCGGATTCGGGCTTAAATGACCCCCTAAAAACGGATCATTTTTCGCCTCATCAGAACCCAACAAATAATGCCTCCAAATCCGCAAGCAATGGATGATTGCTGTCATTTCTTTCTCTTGCACCGTGTACTTCCTCTCCGTCTCATTTAATTTTCGACTCTTGAATGCGATCAGGTGTCCGTCTTGCTTTAGAACTCCTCCAATTGCAAAATCCGATGCATCCGTATGTAACTCGAAGGGCATGGTTACATCCGGTAGTCTTAACACCGGTTCCTCCATAACCGCCTTCTTCAAACTCTCGAACGCCACTTGGCACTTCTCATCCCAAATCCAGGCTTTGTTCTTCTTCAATAGGTCCGTCAATGGAGATGCTATTGCCGAGTATCCCATGATGAACCTTCGATAATAATTTACCAAGCCAAGAAAAGATCTCAACTCCGTCACCTTGGTTGGTGGTTCCCACTCTTGGATAGCTTTCACTTTTGCCCCATCCATCATCAATCCACCGTCTTTGATCTTGTGCCCCAAGAACTCGACTTCGTCTTGGGCGAAGGAGCATTTTTCCAACTTCACGTAAAGCTCGTTGTCTCGCAACACTTGGAACACCTGTTTCAAATGCAAGACATGCTCCTCCAAGGTATGACTATAAACAACAATATCGTCCAAGTATACCACCACAAATTTATCAAGGAACGGGTGAAATAACTTATTCATGAGGGTGCAAAATGTAGCGGGAGCATTTGTTAAACCAAAAGGCATGACTAAGAACTCGTAAGAACCATACCTCGTGACACACGTCGTCTTAGCCTCGTCTCCCTCCACTATCCGTACTTGGTAGTACCCCGATCTCAAGTCTAACTTGGAGAAGTATCTCGCCTTTCCAAGTTGATCAAACAAATCCGCAATGAGAGGAAGAGAGGACTTGTTCTTGATCGTTACCTTGTTAAGTGCTCGGTAGTCTATGCACATCCGCAAGGATCCGTCCTTCTTCCTTTGAAATAGCACCGGCGCACCATATGGGGCCTTCGAGGGTCGAATATAGCCCGCATCCAATAGATCCTTGAGTTGTTTACGCAACTCCTCCAACTCCGGCGGTGGCATTCGGTAAGGGGCTTTAGCGGGTGGTTTGGAAACCGGTTCCAACTCGATGGTATGATCCACCTCCCTCCTAGCTGGTAGCTTCTTGGGCAACTCCTTGGGCATCACGTCCTTGAACTCATCAAGTACCCGCTCGATCTCCTTAGGTACCGCCACTTTGCCCGACTTGTCATCCGTCTCTAGCCTTGTTACTGCCAAGTAGCAAGGTTCACTCTTGTTGTACCCTTTCTTGAATTGCATGGCCGAAAGGGTCTTCACTCCACACTTAGAATCCCGCTCCGTGCTAACCATGCAAGTCTTTCCACCATCTAGGATACATAAAGTGTTAGCAAATGGCGTAGGAAAAGCTCGTACCTTATCGAGGAACTCTAACCCAAGAACCAAATCGAAATCATCCATCGGGACCACCGACAAGTCAACCGTCCCCTCCCATTCTCCAATCTTCACCCGAACATCTCTAGCCACTCCTTCCATTGGTTTGGCTTTTGAGTTTACCGGCTTAAATATTCCACTCCCTTTCGTAGCGCTAATCCTTAACCGCTTGGCTTCATCAACCGACACAAAATTATGAGTGGCACCGGAATCAACTAGAGCACGTACCTTGGTCCCATTGACGGTTGCTTCCACAAATTGTAGTCCTTTTCCTACAACTTTTGGCACCTCCGTCTTGGCCTTGATTGCATTCAAGATCCTCATCGTACTCATGCATCCACCTTCGCTAGTATCTTCGTCTTCATGAGCTATTATTCCATTGAGGCTTGCTTTCTTGGGGCAATCTCGAGCTCTATGAGGTCCATCACATATAAAGCATCCACCCGTCTTATAATTCGTCTTCATGTCCTTGCCCTTTTCGGTTGGTGGCTTATGTACATTATCATTCTTTGTTTGGGCGACTTTCTCTCCCCCACCTTTCTCCTGGTTCACCTTTCGATCTTTCGGCTTAGATGATTCCCTCCTAGTACCAAAATCGATCAAGGCCTCGGCATGGGCGATAGCCGTAGCAAGGTCTTGAACTCCACGTCTTTCTAACTCCGTCTAAGCCCATCCTTGTAAACCATCAAGGAAATAGAAGAGAGAGTCTTGGTCGGAAAGTTCCAGAATCTCCAAGACAAGTGTAGTGAATTCCTTAACATAATCTCCGATCGTTCCGGATTGCTTGAGTTTACGAAGCCGACTCTTTGCCTCGTTCTTAGCATTCTCCGGATAGAATTGCTTCTTAAGTTCTACTACAAAATCAGCCCAAGTGTTGATAGTACACGTACCTCGCTCGATAACTCCATATCGAGGCCTCCACCATAACGCCGCGGTATCCTTCAAGTATTGGGTCGCCATCTTGATCTTGGAGTCGTCATCCGTGATTTTGACACCTTCCAAGTATTGCTCCATTTCCCACAAGAAATCATCGACTGCCCTAGCTTCCCGTTTTCCCACGAACGGTGATAGTTTAGGAACATCAATCTTCGGAGCATGATGGCTAGCTTTGCTACCTCCATTGGCCATGGATCGCTTGCATAGCACCACATCAGCTTGCAAGTCTTCGTCGGTCTTACGAATGTTAGAGATCTCTTCTCTAAACTCTTCTCGCACTTTCTTGATCTCACCCATGAGCATTTCTTTTAAGCCATGGATTTCGCGCTTCATGTCACCGCTAAGAGCATTAAGAACGACCCTAAAGTCCTCCTTCATGCTCGTAAACTCAGAGTTAAGACCTTCCAAGCCCTCAACTTGGTCCTTCAACTCCGTCACGGATGTCTCAACACCCGTCAATCTCGTATCCAAACTCGTCACTAGGTCCTTAGACGTTCCTCTCTTCTTGGGGTCTTAACGCTTATCGTCTCGACCTTGCCTCTCATCAAGAATCATACTTCCACTAGCACCAATCTTCTCGGTTATGTTTGCCATCGCCTCGAATCAACCTGGCTCTGATACCACTTGTCACGGACTTGTCTCTACAAGGTCATCTGTTCGGCACTTAGTCTCGACTAAGCTCAGCCTTACTCGAATACTCAACGATGTATGCAACGAAGAAAGCTTCAAAGAAAGGAACAAGTGGAATATGAAAACGCTTTTTATTACTTAGAGAACTTTACAAGATTGATTACAAGAGAACTTCTTGGATGCCATCAACAAATGAGGCCACCCCTATTTATACTACTCCTAGGAAGCATGTACAAATTCTAGACAATTCTATGGTATGAAAGTTCTAGGACTTACATGAGCTTCTAGGGCTTCCATGAGGTTCTAGTCCTTCCAAGATCTTCCATACTTTTCCAAGGGCTTCCAAGCTTATCCATAATCTTCCAAGAGAAGTGTAGAATAATCTGGAATCCCGATCATCCTCGAAAATAATCGTATCAATTAGGCGGGTCGTGACACATGGCTCCTTAAACTTGGCAAGTGTCTGTTTCTCAACAGAACCAAACAATAAGCACCTTCATATGGTGGGCTCATATGGCTCTCCAGTGGCAAACATGTTTAAGGGTTAGTCCTCTCTATTGCTCTTCAGAAAGATGTGTTAATTTTCCTTATCTGTACTTCCTTTCCAATTTAGTTGTGGCAATAATATGCTTTTAACCTCATAATTTTAACATAACCTAATGAAATATGATTTCTAAACATTACATTCATGTTGATTCATATGGTGTAGCTGACGACTGTGCACTGTGCTGGATTCAATTGTAAATGTAATTAAATATATTGGCAAATTGCAATGAACTTTCATTCTTGATCGGGGTAACTAACTGTGCTTCCACTAAAAAAGGGCCCCAACTTTCATAAAGTATTCACTTAGGGTGATCTTCTAAGTCAGCCGGTTTTTTAGAAGTTGCATCAAGAAAAAGTTTCTGAGGTGTTTTTGTCAATCTATCAAAAGTTGGTCAAACTTTTATGTGTGAAAACAAAGATGGTTACCTCAAATAGAAATGAGACCAGATTTCATAACTCTTTTATGCAATTTCCCTGGTAATATCTTTATGACGAGTACTGTAACTAATTTGGTTTTGCAATATCTATGACGAGCACCATAAGTGACTTGGTTCTGTGATTTTTGTCTTGGTCGTGACAGGCTCTCCAAGAATTAGCAGGTCAGGGTTTGGTGGACTTCATCAAACATTAAACTGCTCTAGATCCTTCTAGGATCATCATCTAAATCGTGTAACCTGGTCACAGTCTCCTCCAGTTGATAATAGTGTTTGTGCTCATAACACTTCCACTACTGTAAGCCATAAGTCTTCTGAAAAGGATCCAGGAACTATCTCACACCACTCTTTAAGAAAGCCGAGGAACCGAGCGAGAAGAAATAATCATGGCAGACATGAAAATAATTCCTGTCTCGCAGACAAGAAAAAGTATGAACTGGATATTGAACATGTATTGCGTGGGGAAGACTGCCGGGCAACATTGATGATAAAAAAACATTCCTAACAAGTATATTGATATCTGTATACGTGATCTCACTTTGTATTTGGTTTAACTTATCCTCTGGTAATTCATTTTTCATATTCTTGAGAATATTTGGTATGTTGCCTGTCACTGCAATCAATATGTTCAAACTGTTCTCAACCAAACAACACATACTGCTTTATCCTGGTGGTGCACGTGAGGCCCTTCACCGTAAGGTCTGCGGCTTCCTATTCATTTCTTTATATTTTTTATAGTTTCATGCTCCAAATATGTCATATAATCTTGGCTATGTTTTTGTGTTAATAGTAGAAGGGAATGGGTACATGATATAGCAACGTTGGCTTGTGGGGTTAATGGTAGTTTTAGGGATTAATATATGGAGGGAGTAATATAGTGGATTTGTACAGAAAAAAAAAAAGAAAAAGAAAAAGTGATCAGAATTTGGGTTTGGTCACCGGAGAAGATGAAGATGTGGCGGTAGAGAGTGGTGATGGTGTTGGATGTGAAATGTAAGATAAAATTACTTTGCAAATTTAGTCCCTAAAGCAATAGTATTGATGCACTTAAAGAAATGAATACCACCCTCGATGACTTGGCACTTAACGAGGAAAGTAACGGAAAAACACTCTCGGTGGCTATTTTGCATTTTTATGAAACGTTAGTGGCAAATTTGCATGCCTTTATGACTCGGTCCCATTTTTGCAATTTCATTATACGTTAATGACCATTTTTGCAATTTACCCTTGGATTTTATAACTATAAATAGCGAACATAAACTAAAAACCAACAATTAAGCATATAAAACAAGTACGCACAGCACAAATAACCTAATTAAAAACTATTTCAATTTTTGGTTTTGATTTTAGAGATTTAAAAAATATATATACCTTAACTAGTTAAAATTTAAACTAATTTAAATGGCAAACTACAACGATTGACGATGAAATTAAACTAAGAATATGATAATAAAAAAATATATGCTCGTTAAGTGTGGTGAAAAGATCATTAAGTTTGAAAAATTATTTTAAGCCCGTCTAATCAATACCCGTCTAAATAAATTACTCTCTCACAACGTTGATTTATTTTGAAAACAATTATTTTTCTTGGTAAAAATTAGTAGATCAAAATAATCAATTATCCTAACGACTTTTGCCCGTTAAAATAACTAAAAATCAAACCAAGTAACCAAAGGTTATCAATCAATAATTCCTAAGTTTCACACTTAATTTCAAAAATCACCAACACTTAACAAGCTTATAAAATCTACTCACTACACATATTAATTAAGCTAACACTACCAAATATTCCAACATTAATAAGCATACTCATAATAAACTAAACTACCAATTTCTAAACAAACTTATATATAAACAACTTGCAATTAATGAAAATTACACTACAAGCAATAAATAAAGCAACAATAATAACTTAAGTAAGCATGGCAATAAACATAAACATATATAAAAAAAAAAAAGATAATCGAAAAGAGAATAAAAGTCACCAAATATGAATACGGATAAAATGAACTCCATATCATACTACAATCAATACCCAAATCTACAAGCTTCTATACGCATATCTTTACTTGATAGCTCCATAACTGCAACTCAATCTCCAAATTATATTTGTAATATTTAGTTAACCATTTTATATTCAAAGTAAAAGGACTTCTTTTAAAGAAAAAAAAATAAAAATAAAAACTAAAACAAGTAAATGGTACTTAAGAAAATAAAATAAAACTTATTTGTAAAACTACATAGACGTAGTAGAATAAAATTTGCAAGCTGTGAATGTTTGAAACATTCCGACTTCAACGCTAGAGTTAACAAAACTAAGAAGGAAAAGATATAATTTAAATAAAACTATTTTGATATCATCCCTACATAAAGCAAAATTTGCAAAACAGAAATCAAGTGCATTAAATAAAAATAAATAAATAAACAACATGTGTATAGTTTCGAAAAGCCTGGAAAGAAATATAACATTAATGAGAACTAATGATTAATTTCCTTAAAAATAGAAAGTATAATTCTACAAATACCCCTGCAAGTATAACAAGTATAAAGTCGTGAACCTAGTACTCAAAATGAATTTTTTTCTTTAAATGCCCCAAAGGGAGATGGTCGCCCAAACCCCTTGGGCGGATGCCACACAAATCTACCAAGTGTCTCTTATCATTGTACTAGTATGACATGTACTTTCTTGGACGACTAGGCTCACTATTTCTTGAGCGATTGGGTAATTTTTTTTTTTTTTTTTTTTTTTGTCCATATTAAATTACAAATATACGCTCAATCACTTTCTCTTTTTTAACCCCTTCTCCTTCATCTCTCTCCACTCACCTCCTCCTTCCTCTCAACAATTTTTTATATAATTGTTCAGTAACATCTAATAGATCCAAACTAATTTTTTATTTTCTTAAATATATCCAAACCTTAAAAACCTTAAAAGTAATATACATTTCTATATTTGAACAAACTAATAGTATACCAAAATCAGCTGCTGCTGTTATTAGTAGAGTTATGAAAAGAGAATCTACCAAGAAACTTAGCAACACAATCACCTTGGAGGCTAGAGTTATAGTTCTTAGGACAATCATAAACAAGGTTGATGGGTTATGTCAATTATTCAAACCAGATTCATCTCCATCCAATCCCAATTCAAACCATAACAACTTCAAATAAATTTTAATAAATCAATCACCATCAACCCGGTTCAAATCCGATTTATCTTAACAATTGTAATCCCAAAACACAGATCTGATTCAAACCTGTTTAACGTATCATCTCCATTCGTGGTGAGTGATTTCCTGAAAGATGTTGATACAAGGTTTTTGTAGATCGAGAGTGTGTGTTATGTCTTTTTTTAGATCGAGAGTGTGTTGGATTTATGTTTTATTTTCAGATCGAGAGTGTGTTTTGTAATGGAGAGTGTGTTTTGTAATGGTAGTGATATTATAGTCACTGGGATGGATAGTGGTTAATTTAACATTTTGTAATAAGGTTTGGTACTGGATTCTGGGTTCTGGGTTATGCAAAAATGTCTATTGACATGAAATTTCATCTTCTTCATATGTGTGATGGTGGTGGTGGTTTCCGGTAGAATTAAAGAGAGAGGAAGTAGGAGGTGGGTGGAGAGAGAGGGGTATATTTGTAATCTACTATAAAAGAATACTACCCAGTCGCCCAAGAAATAGTGGGCTTAGTCGCTCATGAAAGTACATGTTATACTAGTACAATGATATGGACACCTGGCAGATTTGTGTGATATCCGCCCAAGGGGTTTGGGCGGCCATCTCCCTTTCGGGCATTTGAAGAAAAATTTTCATTTTTGGGGCACTAGGGGTCACCATTTGTACTTGCAGGGGTATTTGTAGAATTACCCCTTTAATTTATTGAAAGGAGAAGAGCTTGTTTGGTGTTTGGTGGTGTCACCGACCCCAATGGGAGGGTGTCGGCTGCTTCCTTTTTCCATCTGCAAATCAATACAAGTTTTATACCCTATTTTATTGGCCCAGTTTATCTTTTTTATTGGGCCGAATTTGGGAAATGGGCTTGAAGCAGCTTGTTTGACGAGCAGCTAATAAGCGCAGTAGCTGGGCTTGTAAGGTGCTAGGAGTGTAGGCTTGAGTCAAAAGTTGGCTTGAGCCAGATCCATTTCTTCGGGCTTCAACAATCTTCAAAGGATCAGACTGCTTGTCTTTTTGTAGTTGGATCTCCAAGTTTTTGGAATGCTCCAAATTCTACTTGAGCATCCATATCTAAATGCATGAAATCTCGTATTTTTGCTCAAATATTCGTGTCTCGTACCTACTGTCACAACTCGTAATTTCCGGTCATTTTCCAAACTTCAACAATTTACTATTCACAAGTTACTATTCATCATTTACTATTCATCGATCACTATTCATCGTTTTTTAGGTCAATTTGACATTCTGAGAAGCGTTCAAAAATTTTACTATTCACCTGACACTATTCATTTCCGAGAGAAAACCACTATTCACGTGCATTACTCATTTCAACGTAAATTTAGTTTACGAGTATTCGAATTCGCGTAACCGTATTGGTTCAGGAGCGAATTCATGCATTATCATTTGGGACATTTCATTCAGACTAGAAGTAGTCTCATCATTTTGTCACTTGCATACTATGCCACTCGTAGGATATTTAAATTAGTACTTTTCGTATAACTAACTTTTACGTTTAATTATTTCTAAATAAACGTTAACACGCGATCAATGATGTGGCTAACACGTCCGACACTTCCGACTATGATCCCAATATATTTTTATATTCATTTTTATAGTATAAAAATTATAATATTAATTTACCCGGTATTTTGGATATTTATTTTAATTATTAACTTAAGTTTACAAAAATTTCGACGGTTTTCGTAGAAATTAAACTATAATTATCTAAACACCCAATAATTTTACCCAACCTATTTTTATAATTTTTATAACTTTATTTTATCCCGGTTAACTCCGTTAAAATTTATTTTTAGTTAACCCGGTAACCGGTACACTTTAAAACTACAACTAAACACATAATAATACAAAATCACCAAAAAGTCTTACATTCATCCCCCCCCCCCCCCCACTACAATCCCTTACATGGTTTGCTTACACACTCCAACCTCATTAATATCTATACTAACTTCATTATAATAATAACAATAATAAAGATACATATAACCTAAACTAGATTTTTATCTCATTTCACAACTAGCAAAATTTCATTTTTTCTCTCTTTACTCTCTTGAACTCACGGCAACAACAAGAAGGAAGGGCAAGACCAAAATATTTTTCTCAAAGATCAAGTGTAATCTTGTTAATATAGTATCCTTGTTAGAGTTTTGAGATAAAAACTCAAGGATTATTAGGTTTTCACCATCCAAACTTCATTAATTTTCCAAGTAAGTTTACAAAACTCATTTCATAATTTTTACAAGTTATTACTATGTTTATATATTTTTCTTACAGAACTCATGCATATATTGGCTTATACCACTCCATTTTGTATATATTAAACTTTCAAGCCCTAGAAAATGATTTTTGGTTAGATCCTTGTTAGATCTACTTGGTTATTATGTTTAGGAACCCATGACACCCTAAGAAGGTGTATGGTAGGATTAGACTAGTTTTGTGGTGATTGAAAGTGGTTTGATTGAGGTTAGAACTAGTTTGGAGACTTGAAAATGGTTTTTGAAACTACATATTGACCTACTGTCCCTATTTTTATTTCGTGGGAAAATCAGTGAATGATGGGTGATTTTTGACCAAAAATTTAGAAAATACTTTCAAAAACGAAACTTTAGGCGAAAGAACGGATTAAAAAGAGCTTATAACGAAGGAGATATGATTTTTGTAAATTTAACGACGAAAACTATTTTTATAAAAACTGCATGCTGTTTGGCAGTTTTCGACGGATAAAAAGAGGTATTAAACGTAACCTAGAGGAGCCGAGTTATCAAAAATATATTACTACATACTAAACGAATCCGTGGATATAAAGAAGGAGGAAAATGAACCTAAAACGACCAAGTTATACGCGTTTTAAGATCACCAAAACTATATATATATATATATTTGGTCACAAATAAAAATAATAACTTACGTACTAAATGGTATATTTTCTAGAAACGTTACTAAGGACTATATTCTTAACAAATGAATACGTACGACCCAAGAGAATATTTATACGACTTAACGACGTTATTTTAAGGTTTTTGATACGAGGAATATAACGCTAACATTTTCATACGAGATAATACGACAAGTTATATACTTCTATATTTGGACTTATTTTTCCTAAGTATGGAAACTATTTTACTATGACGATAACTAGTATTTCCAAATTACGAGTGGTATAGGTATCATGTGCATGTGCATTCATTACATCACGGCATGATCTAAATTAGATCACGATTATCCATTTAGGTTGCGGCTAGTGTTCGCGCCTCATTGTCCCGATTACTTACCATCGTTGTACCATCTTTGTACTATCACTCCAGGTGAGTTCTCATAGCCCCGTTTTAATTACTTATTTGATTTTAAATCCCACGGGGGAGAATACATTGCACAATTACTTTTGTACATGCCCAAGTATATCAAATTCCATACATTGCTTAAGTTGCCTTACTACCAAGTTAAGTCCCCTTTTATTATCATGGACTGTTAATTTCTAGTACTAAGCGAGAGTGAATGAATAGATCTATTGAGGGTGACGCCTCCATTCGCGTTGGGTTGCTCCAACGGGACGAATGCATTTCATGTCTTATCAAATTGAGTGTCTGGTAAACACTCTGGTGGGGCCATTACTAAGTCTAGCTTCGGGGTCATGAGCTTAAGAGCCAATGTAGCATTTTTGACATTCTTGTCGGTTTACTTATTACTTGTGGCTTATGTACTTACGACTTACTTATAAACCTATGATTATTCACCAACATTCGTGTTGACCATTTTTCGCAATGTATTTCTCAGGTTATTAAGGTAGCTCATGTTGCATACATTTGGACCTTCATGGAGTCGCGGAGTCGACGCGTCTCACCATATTTTCTGCACTTATGAAACGTTTGATCTTGTTGAACTTATTTTAACTATATTGGCAAACTCTTTTGGGACCTAAGCTTTGTAAACTCTGAATGTTTTAATGATCAAACGCTGTATTTTCTAAACGACACTTTAGGTCGTTCAATATAACTGTAACTATGGTGCTATGACAGTCACCCCCAGGTATTCTATTACGCTGCCATTCAGGTATTTTGGGGGTGTGACAGATTGGCATCAGAGCTAAGGTTATAGCGAACTAGGATGTATCTTGGACCCTAGACTATAACCACATCATCATAGCATCTCATCATTTCATCATAGGTGCATATTCACTATACATGTTGCTTTACGCACACACTGTACGAGTTATTCATACCCATACTCATATATATATATGATTATATTGACCGGGTTCACAAGTGACATGTCTTCAGATACCCACGCTGTTATCCTTTCGTCGGATTCCGACATTGAAGATGCCTTTTCATCTTCCACTACCATTATACCACCAGTTGCGCGTATACCACTATTAGCACTATTGATTTGTTATAGGAATAAGGTTTTCCTATCATTTAACCTATACATAGAATGCCGTTTGGTAGAGTATTCAGACTTAATTTTAATGGACTTATTAGGATGCTTATTACAAGGGAGATAGCATGTTTTCTTTCCTTCACTAGTAGGACGCTTACTACTTAGGTACTACCACCACCGTTGGTTACTTATTTCACTATTGGTCGCCCCATAGTGCGTACTTTAACTTTACCTCTTAGATATCACGAGATAGCGCGAAAGAGGGTAGTATCCCATTCACTATTATCACCATAATCTCCTAACTCATCACTAGGATCTCATTGTCATCAATGTTATTCTCATCCTTTAGAATACCACCATTGTCATTTCCCTTTTCCATTTCCACTTGCCACGAATTAGATAACGCCTTGTGGATAATACCAAGATCACGGACTCAACAGGAACATCCGCAGGTTCCTCAAGAATGGTTTAGAACCTACGCTATCTAGAACTTGATCGATGCACAACTACAGACACCACTTCAGGACTATCTCGACCTTATGATGCCATAAACCTGATTTCACCTAGAAGGACTACAGGAAGTCTTTAGATTAGACTTATATCTTTACTAGCTTTTACTATTATCCTAGCCACGAGAGGTGTGGCATAGTTCGAAGAAACTTGTAGTATTTTGATTTTTGTACAAACGGAATCACCAAGTATTGACTCTACTATAGGGGAATGGTTGTGCTATCTATGATATTGGTCCATATAGACCGAAACCTTCATGTATTATATTCATGTGTTATGAATAGGATGATCCTTATTACCAATAGATTCTCATGGACTCTTATGATTTGATGAAAATAGATTTAAGCAAACCACTCCAAGCATGACGCAAGCCGCTGTTGGACAATTCATTGCCAGGAACGTAACTACCGCCCTCACCAAGGAACTTACTCACGTGGAATTTATGGGTTGTAATCCCTCCACCTTTAGCGGAAATATAGACACAAAGGAATTTCTCAAATGGTTCGAAGAATTAGAAACAATCTTTCAATGTGGTGACTGCCGTAAGGAAGACAAAGTTAAGTTCGCCACTTGCACTTTTCAGGAGCATGCCCAGAAATGGTGGACTAAGTATGTCCAGGTAGTAGGAGTTGATGCTGCTTACTCACACTCTTGGGAGAAACTAAAAAGGATGATGAGTTTGAAGTTTTGTGTGAAAAGCGAATTACAAGCAATCGAACAGGAAACACTAAACCTTACCATGGTAGGAGATGATGTTGTTAAGTATACTGCTTCTTTCTATGATTTCGCTCGACTAGGCTCTGCAATGGATGAACCAGAAAGCAAGAAACTTGAAAGGTACATCGGAGGACTTTCTCCTGAAATTCGTATGTTGGTCAACTCATTGGAACCCGATACCATGCCTAAAGCTATCAGGATGGCGATCGAAGCAAAGGAACGCATAGCTCACCCCAAGATCTTAGGAAGAAAAAGTGACAATAAAAGGAAGTGGAACAACAACCGAGGTGAGAATGCCACACAAGTACCACCCAATAGACAAGGAGTTGCTAAACCTAATGCTACAGGTCTAAAGGAAAAGAATGATTACCTTGGTATTTTACCTAAGTGTGAAGAGTGCCAACATCATCATAACCCAGGACGTTGCCCGGAACCATGTGGCAACTGTAAGAAGGTTAACCACAAAACCAGGGATTGTAGGTTTCCAACTGAGGGTGATAATCAGAAACCATCAATAACATGTTTTGGCTGTGGTGTAGTGGGACACTTCAAGAGTGAATGCCCAGAGTTGGAAGCCAGAATTGGAAGAAGAAGTTTATGTTTTAATTATGCAAACCATAGTTGAGCCCTCTAGGGTTGTACTTTCTTTTGGTACTTTCCATAAGTACGTTGATGTAACCTAGTTATATTAAGCACTTTCCTATCTAATGTAGTGACTATCTTTTGTTACCTCTGTGATAACCGTAGCCTTTGTTTATTCCATTTTCTATTGCAATGGCGCAATTTTCAATCGTTTAGCAACATTATACCATTGTCTTATTAAGGATTTGACCGATTTCGTAATTGACGGATTAGTAGATTATTACCAATCCATAGTATTTACCCATGTATCCAATAAACCATTCAACGAGTTTTATTTCGAACTATTTTACTACCTTATGGGGAAATTGTTTTTACCGAATTTCTAAAATAAGTCGTTTTGTTACCGTACTATAAACTGATTATCCAATATTACGCCAAATATTTACTATTATTACGCGAAACAATTTTTATATTACTTTGGAAGGAAATAATTAGTATACCATTTTTAATAACAATGCGTTGAACACCATCTAAAGCTTTCGAGAAAAATAATATTATTTTGACTAAATCAAGCATCGCATCATTAGTCCTCAACTATACATAGCCTGATCACCTATGTATACTTCATGAAGGATTATGCCATGAAGGAAATAGTTATCTTCTAAAGTATTGCTAATAACAATCTTCATTTAAAAGCGTTATAAACAAGTAAACTCTTTTATAAATATATTTTTCTGACAAACTCTCCCTGGATACTTACCCCACCTGTCACACACTTAGTCATTAAGTTGGACTTTCCATTGACTTCTTTAGGAGAAACTTCCCATATCAAGTACTAGGAGGATTCCTCGATACAAGAAAAACAATAAAAGGGTTACGAAACTACTAACCTAGACTAGAAGTATACACCAAGACAATTTATAACTCAACAACAATTCTAAAATGCCACTGGACCATCCGACCCACCATCTCCGACCTAGTTGTCCAATTTATTATTCAAAGGTACTAGCTAGACTGAGCTACAGGATCAAACACGTTGTGAAGGTACGCTAAGCAAAACCATGGGAATAAACCAAGCCTCCTAACCGATACTGTAGAGTGTTTTGAGCTAACATGGTCTCATCCATACGCAAACTTCCCTGCAGTGAGTTTACACCAAGAATGATTGATTTGAATTATGGATATCGATATAGATTCCCCTAAAGCATTATGTTCTCTAGAACTTCTGGATAACCTCACCTATACATCGAGAAAGACATCAGACTCAAGAATATCTCCCCAGCTACATATGAAGACAATACGGAAATTCATCGACAAAGTATCAATTGAAACCCTCATATTGGCAACATGATGACAATTACAACGAAAAACCATCTCAAGACTTAAGCTGGTTGAACACCTAGGCTTGTAGTTTTACCAGATACCACCAATAGGCACCATCCAATATCAGGAAGCGAACATTAGACATCTATGCATTATGCGAACATTACCTATCCTATTATCTTATCCTTGTTAGTATTTTGACTTTTAAGTAAAGTTTATTTAAAATTTATGTTTATACAAATCACATATCTTGTAAAAAAAATAATAATTTTTGAATTGCCTATTTTGAACAAATACGATTCTTTTAATCAATATTTAGTTAAACCATTGTACAATGGGAAATATATAAACATCAAACTTTGGTAAACAGTCCTATTCACAACCTATTTGAAAACCGCGTCACATTTCCTAACTATTGAATTTTGAATCATCAAGAAAGATATTATTTAGTAAACCATTTGCTCCATTTTCTAAATTCGTTGATTCAGAAAAAGATTTCGACCAAAAACTCAAAAATCGCGAGATAAATTTTGAAAACCAATCACCATGCTACATCGCTGATGCGTTTAGGGCTTTGTGACTTGACAATAAGGAATATTAGAATATGTGATGAAGGAAATTAGGAGGAACAAAATAGAACTATTACAAACGTCAGTAATGGAGACCAAGCACAGTAGGCAAAGAATGACACATGTCTTAGCAATCCATTAGACCAAAACACAAAGAATCAAACATTGTTACCCATATTCTATCTTCTTCGTATAACGCCGTGTTCGAAAGACGTAACGTTGTGGAATTAGTCACAAGATTTATTGTACCTATTTCAATTGTTCCTGATAAAAGTGATCGAATCACCTCAGACTTCTGGCTATCATTTTAAGATTACCTTCGGAACCCCATTTAGATGTAAACACCGCCTACTATCTTCAGACCGATGGTCAGAACGAGAGAACGATTCAAACATAGGAAAGTTATGCTCAGAGCGTAAGTGATTGACTCTAGAAATGGTTGGACTAACCCTTTATCATAAATCAGATTCGTTTGCAACGATAGTTATCGCACGAGCATAGAGACTACACCATTTAATGCACTTTATCGTCGAGGTACCAATTACCCATTTACAGACCGAAATCGGAAAGTTAAATTCACTGGTCTAGGACTAAATTATGGAACAACAAAGGAAATTTCACAAGTCAAGAACCCGTTACAAGCAACGAGAAACTGGTAGAAGTTAGGTTGGTACATGACGCACATCATACGGATTGGGTATCCTTGAACAGCAAACTAACCAGGTTCATGTGAAAGAACGAGCTAAGTTGAAAGCTTTGCCTTGGAGAGGCATGATACGATTTTGGTAACACGGGAGATTGAACCTTTAAGTATATTGGACCATTTCAGATTCATGGTAGAATCGACCAGCTGACATATAAGATTTGAGTTCTGACAGAGTTCAGCAACATATATTACCCATGTTACATTATAAACCTGAAGAAGCACTGATCATCTATTGACGAACCAAACTCGGAAAAAGCCAAACTCACTATTCCAATAGGCATTCATGAAATAACCAGAAATTTCCTACAAGTCGAGAATCAATTACAAATTCTATAAGTTGTAAACCATTAAAACTTCAAATTGGTAGCCAGATCATGTTGAGAGTTCCGCCTAGGAAAGGCATGATATTATTCGGAAAAATTTGGAAAGTTAAAACTGAAATACACTGGACCATGTAATAATTCAGACAGAGTAGGCCTAGTAGCCTTCAGACTTGAGCCTTGTTAAAGAACAGCCGGATTACACAACTATGTTTCACCTATTCAAATCCCAGGAAATGACTTTCAGATTAGTCACTCATAATCCCATTTGGAAAAGAATCCAACCCTGAGACAAACGTAAACTTGGTAAGAGAACCAGTAGAAAGCATGGACCATGAGGTCAAACGGTTGAAGCAAAGTCAAAATTTCCTATCGTGAAAGTTCGCTGGAATTCTTGAAGAGGTCCCGAATTTACTTGGGAACGGGAAGACCAAATGCAACTCAAGTATCCACGTCTTTTTACCAAATATACTTCAGAGACCAACCAAAACTGAACTTCGGGACGAAGTTCCTGTTAGAAGGGAAGACTGTCACAACTCGTAATTTCCGGTCATTTTCCAAACTTCGACAATTTACTATTCACAAGTTACTATTCATCATTCACTATTCATCGATCACTATTCATCGTTTTTGAGGTCAATTTGACATTCTGAGAAGCGTTCAAATATTTTACTATTCACCTAACACTATTCATTTCCGAGAGAAAACCACTATTCACGTGCATTACTCATTTCAACGTAAATTTAGTTTACGAGTATTCGAATTCGCGTAACCGTATTGGTTCAGGAGCGAATTCATGCATTATCATTTGGGACATTTCATTCAGACTAGAAGTAGTCTACGTATCATCATTTTGTCACTTGCATACTATGCCACTCGTAGGATATTTAAATTAGTACTTTTCGTATAACTAACTTTTACGTTTAATTATTTCTAAATAAACGTTAACACGCGATCAATGATGTGTCTAACACGTCCGACACTTCCGACTATGATCCCAATATATTTTTATATTCATTTTTATAGTATAAAAATTATAATATTAATTTACCCGGTATTTTGGATATTTATTTTAATTATTAATTTAAGTTTACAAAAATTTCGACGGTTTTCGTAGAAATTAAACTATAATTATCTAAACACCCAATAATTTTACCCAACCTATTTTTATAATTTTTATAACTTTATTTTATCCCGGTTAACTCCGTTAAAATTTATTTTTAGTTAACCCGGTACCCGGTACACTTTAAAACTACAACTAAACACATAATAATACAAAATCACCAAAAAGTCTTACATTCATCCCCCCCCCCCACTACAATCCCTTACATGGTTTACTTACACACTCCAACCTCATTAATATCTATACTAACTTCATTATAATAATAACAATAATAAAGATACATATAACCTAAACTAGATTTTTATCTCATTTCACAACTAGCAAAATTTCATTTTTTCTCTCTTTTCTCTCTTGAACTCACGGCAACAACAAGAAGGAAGGGCAAGACCAAAATATTTTTCTCAAAGATCAAGTGTAATCTTGTTAATATAGTATCATTGTTAGAGTTTTGAGATAAAAACTCAAGGATTATTAGGTTTTCACCATCCAAACTTCATTAATTTTCCAAGTAAGTTTACAAAACTCATTTCATAATTTTTACAAGTTATTACTATGTTTATATATTTTTCTTACAGAACTCATGCATATATTGGCTTATACCACTCCATTTTGTATATATTAAACTTTCAAGCCGTAGAAAATGATTTTTGGTTAGATCCTTGTTAAATCTACTTGGTTATTATGTTTAGGAACCCATGACACCCTAAGAAGGTGTATGGTAGGATTAGACTAGTTTTGTGGTGATTGAAAGTGGTTTGATTGAGGTTAGAACGAGTTTGGAGACTTGAAAATGGTTTTTGAAACTACATATTGACCTACTGTCCCTATTTTTATTTCGTGGGAAAATCAGTGAATGATGGGTGATTTTTGACCAAAAATTTAGAAAATACTTTCAAAAACGAAACTTTAGGCGAAAGAACGGATTAAAAAGAGCTTATAACGAAGGAGATATGATTTTTGTAAATTTAACGACGAAAACTATTTTTATAAAAACTGCATGCTGTTTGGCAGTTTTCGATGGATAAAAAGAGGTATTAAACGTAACCTAGAGGAGCCGAGTTATCAAAAATATATTACTACATACTAAAACGAATCCGTGGATATAAAGAAGGAGGAAAATGAACCTAAAACGACCAAGTTATACGCGTTTTAAGATCACCAAAACTATATATATATATATATATATTTGGTCACAAATAAAAATAATAACTTACGTACTAAATGGTATATTTTCTAGAAACGTTACTAAGGACTATATTCTTAACAAATGAATACGTACGACCCAAGAGAATATTTATACGACTTAACGACGTTATTTTAAGGTTTTTGATACGAGGAATATAACGCTAACATTTTCATACGAGATAATACGACAAGTTATATACTTCTATATTTGGACTTATTTTTCCTAAGTATGGAAACTATTTTACTATGACGATAACTAGTATTTCCAAATTACGAGTGGTATAGGTATCGTGTGCATGTGCATTCATTACATCACGGCATGATCTAAATTAGATCACGATTATCCATTTAGGTTGCGGCTAGTGTTCGCGCCTCATTGTCCCGATTACTTACCATCGTTGTACCATCTTTGTACTATCACTCCAGGTGAGTTCTCATAGCCCCGTTTTAATTACTTATTTGATTTTAAATCCCACGGGGGAGAATACATTGCACAATTACTTTTGTACATGCCCAAGTATATCAAATTCCATACATTGCTTAAGTTGCCTTACTACCAAGTTAAGTCCCCTTTTATTATCATGGACCGTTAATTTCTAGTACTAAGCGAGAGTGAATGAATAGATCTATTGAGGGTGACGCCTCCATTCGCGTTGGGTTGCTCCAACGGGACGAATGCATTTCATGTCTTATCAAATTGAGTGTCTGGTAAACACTCTGGTGGGGCCATTACTAAGTCTAGCTTCGGGGTCATGAGCTTAAGAGCCAATGTAGCATTTTTGACATTCTTGTCGGTTTACTTATTACTTGTGGCTTATGTACTTACGACTTACTTATAAACCTATGATTATTCACCAACATTCGTGTTGACCGTTTTTCGCAATGTATTTCTCAGGTTATTAAGGTAGCTCATGTTGCATACATTTGGACCTTCATGGAGTCGCGGAGTCGACGCGTCTCACCATATTTTCTGCACTTATGAAACGTTTGATCTTGTTGAACTTATTTTAACTATATTGGCAAACTCTTTTGGGACCTAAGCTTTGTAAACTCTGAATGTTTTAATGATCAAACGCTGTATTTTCTAAACGACACTTTAGGTCGTTCAATATAACTGTAACTATGGTGCTATGACAGTCACCCCCAGGTATTCTATTCCGCTGCCATTCAGGTATTTTGGGGGTGTGACACCTACAATAACAAATAACAACTTTAAAATATATATGCTCTAAAATTCACCATTAGTCGTAAATGTGGGTATATTAGTATTAAAAATATGAATAATTACACATTTATCATCAACCCATTTGCCTTTTAGAATAACTGCATCTATAGACTCTAGTGGTGGAGATTAGTATCTTTGCCAAACATATGATAAAATAGTCGCCATGACTGAGCAGTTGAGTGATCACCCCAAATACAAACACATTGATTAATGAGAGAGAGTGTGACTTCAATTCTCTTTTCGTGAGGTGCTTGGCTTGGAAAGTTCTAGCTTAGGTAATTTTTAAACTCATATCTTCCAAAACATCTTGGGAGATATCTTTTTAGAGTTGATTTTAAAAGTCTACATGAGGGCAAATAGAGTTCAAGTGATGGGATATTTGATAACATCAAATTAACCCTCTATTTTATATATCATATTCCCATGTTTATGCCTCATTTATAGTAATATGATACTTAATTCATTCATATTTGTATTTTAGGTTAATTGAGGCGTTGGAACAGAAAAGATGCAAGAAATGGCCAAAATTGGATAAAAATACAAAGCTACGGCGTAACGTATTATTTAAGCTACGTCGTAGATACTTTATGACTTAGCCAAATTTCTACATAATGAAGACTACGCCGTAGCTAGTCATGGGGCTACGGCGTAGGCGTGTTAACGAGAGTTCTACGGGCGTAGCAACTCTTGAAGCTACGCCGTAGTAATTTAATGTGAGGGCTACAACGTAACTTATTAATTAATTACGCCGTAGTTATTAACTTGGGCCCGAAGTTTTAAAGTCCAGATATTAAAGACGGCAAGTGGATATTTATTTTATTGACTGGAAATATTAATTCGTATACATGGAGGGGCTGAAGTTGTCATAATCACAAGAAAATATAACACATTTATATGTGTTATATATATATTATAAGAACTACAAGGACCTTGGTGAATATTGGTACAACTCAAGGGGGTGTTGATGGAAAGTGCCCAAAGTTTTTACCATTATAAATAATGATGACATATGCTACATCAGAATATAGCTCGTAGATTGCAAATTGTTGTTTCATGTGGCTTTTATTTTGCTAAGCCGTAGTTGGTAAAAAGAGACAGAATGAAGGGTCGGTGGCGCAGGTTTTTAGGGGCAAATCCCTCGGGGTTTTACCCCGGTATTTGATTATGGATCAAAAACATTTATCTAGCATGATATGTAATTATTTCTTAACACTCAATTATTTATTCAGTTTTATTATTCTTATCGTAACTTTGATTCTGCTCGTTGTTTTTCTTTTTTTTTTTTTTTTTTATTTGAATGGCGGCAAATTTATTAAAAAACTAGCAATGTGCTAGAAATTACAAAGGCGAATTAAGCCAAGCATTCCAACTACAAGACAAACGAATATAATCGAAAACATCACTTTTCCTCAAGGAATGTGATGCGTGGGAATCGCACCTTGCTTTACCTCTCGAGGGATCTCGTGAGGCTTACAACCCCCACCAGGCAGTGTACCTGATCGTTGTAGTATAGTATAGTGACAAGTACCGGGGGATTGATCGTTCAGCTTAGGAATAGTGTCGCTAGGATTAGAAAACCTAATTAATAGTTCTAGAGATGAAAGATGATTATTTTTGTGTTTTTATAATTTTAAGAAAGCAATTAAAATCTCGGGTTTTGAAAGAGTGGGCGGAATTAGTTGCTAATCAACTAACCCAAAAACTACTATATAACTAATTAAACTAATGAAAAGAAAATTAAACTAATATTAAAATAAGGTTGTGAGCAGTATTTGGAGAAATTGTGTTTACTTAGACTTCATTACTCCCTAGATATCTTTTACATGTCAATTACTTGTTACACTTGTATGAATGACGGGTTGTATTCCTTAATACCATTCGTGGAGTGACATACATAACTCCCCAACTCTATGAGCTCTTATCTCCTCCTACACCATGACCCAGCACAACTATAGGGATTGTAAACAGTGGCTCATGCATTAAATACAACCAATAAGACCTAGTACGCCTCGGTTCATGTTTCTTAAGACGTTCAAGCATGTTACCATTTGGAGATCTGCCAGTTTTCTTAAGCCTAACATATAAAATCATTCATTCAAAACAATAATAGACAAGTAATCAACACATAATCAACATCTAGGTTTCATTAGATCTAAGCAAACACAAGAGAGATCTAGCCTAGCATAGTAGAATTAAGATAAGAACAAAAGATAAACAACCAACACATAGACATATTGATTGAATTAAGAGTATACTTATCTCAATTACAATGCAAGGTCTCAAGGGTTTGGAACCCTTGAAAAACCTGTAAAAGAGGCACCAAAATCGTCTTTAGGGTTTCACCAAAACTTCTCTCCTTTTAATGAAAAAACTAGAAAACTATATATAGGAAAATCGTCCTGACGGCGTCAAGAGTTAAATCTGACGCCGTCAACTCGCCGCCATACACTTCCTCGGACGCCCTAGATCCAATCGTGACGGCCTATGTGACGCCGTCACCACCTACGGTAAATTATTCTTGGCCACTTTGACGCCGTCATAACTCCATCTGACGCCGTCACCAGCTACGGTAAATTATTCTTCATGTCTGACGCCGTCAAGAGCAAACCCTTGACGCCGTCACCTTGTATTTCCAGCTTGGATTTTTGGTACTTTGTCATTTTCTTCACTTTATGCTCCAAAAACGTCCAAAATAGCCTCTTTTCCAGAATTCACTCTCCAAACACCTAAAATCACAAAAGGAACGATTTAGGGCAATATTTGATCAAATAAATTCGGATTCGGGCTTAAATGACCCCCTAAAAACGGATCATTTTTCGCCTCATCATATACCCTTACACTTGAGATTTGCTTGTCCTCAAGCAAATGAGCTTTTATTCTACTCGAAAGACAAGTTAGGGGTCATTTAACACTAATATAAAAGTAATTACAACAAATAATCGTTCCACTAAAGACCAATAGACAAGCACGGAGGTCATACACAAGCACCTCACAAATAGTGTTTAGATACTCACATCTCTCGGGTGTAATAAAGTAATATAACATTATGGAAATGGAAGATATCTCTCACTACCTGTCATAGCAAAATAGATTACCATAGGCTTGGGAAAGGATCAAACCTCCACCACATGGCGTAAGCACCTAGGATAAACTATCAAAGGGGTCTTTTTAAAGGGTTATAACGTTAGGTGTAGGGATATGAATTACACGGTTTTGTTGGATAAAGGGAATTTTACTGGTGGCGAGTTAACAATCTTAGTAAATTACATGTACAAAAACATAAAATGAAAATAAAATAAAAACGGGATGGTAGTCCGTATGTTTTTTCTCTTCTTCTTTTCTATTTTTTTTTCTTTTTTCTTGTTTTTTTCTATTTTTTTTTTTTTTTTTTTTTTTTTTTTTTTTTTTTTTTTTGCATACACTCTTACCCTACCATCCAAAATAATACATCATAGGGGTTTGAGCACTCCCCTTACACTTGAATTTTTACATACTTTACATTAAACTATACTAATGACTCGAATTAAGAAAATCAAAACACTTGGAGCACTTTTAAGATTAACGTACATATGGGGGTAATAAGTGATGTTCTTCCCCATTACTCCATAAAATAAGTACTTACCCATGAGTCCCAATCGTCCCAAAACAATATGTACAAGGATATGACTCGACTTAGCAACCATGTAATCAATTAGAAAGTTAACTTAGGGTTTAACAAATAACAATAATGCACTAAAAATGAGCGCATACACGGAAGGCTAAGGCGATTTGGGTGTACATTTAAGTGGGGTGTAACAAATTCTTCCTTTAAGTAAGATGCTTAAAGTTAGAAACGAAAAGATAGGCTCGGAGGGGTGTACTAGGGGTTTCGTGTACTAAAAATGAGTACAACGCTAAGGGTGTGGGAAAAATTAGTTGACTTAACCAGCCAAGTACTATGACTTAAATGGTCAAGTAATTATAATACGGGTTTAACACAAGGGTGATCCTAATGCCTCTTATCATGTAGTAAATCCTACTACACGAATGTAGTCTCACTAGCGGTCTCGGGATGCATCACTAACGCAAGTTCTAGAATCTAAATGCTACCGGTACACTCATAAGCACCAATAATGAATGCTTTTCCTATCAAATCTAAAGGCGAACCTCACATTTTTGGGTGGAAAATTTTTCTGAATATACGGTTATGTGCTAGTCATACAACCTCCTATCCATGAGACGCTTGCTATGGCTAAAGTTTCACTCCTAAATGTTGTAAAAAATTTTAAATTTGGTGCTAAAATTACACTAACAAGTATTTCTCATAGTTTTATTACTCATCTCCTATCAAACAAAACAAACTCAAGCGAAAGTGCAAATGTAAGGTATCATCTTTTTACCCTCCCCTTACACTTAAGATGAACATTGTCCCCAATGTTCAAGTAAAGAATGTAAAAGTAAAAAGTAAAGAGAATGAAATCAAATACTCCCCTGATTCGCTCGGTATGGATTTTAGTTGGCCAGGTTAAATCTTCTTCCAAGAAAACGAACAATCAAAGCTTCCCTTCCAGAATATAAATCATCTTCTTGTCACAAATAACCTGTAAATCCTGACAAAAGTAGACAAGGCAACCTCGTGTAAAATCGGCGGCATCCTATATAAGTTACTAAATCCTAGAAAACAAAATAAGATATAATGCTTGTGGAATGAAGTTTGCAGATTTCCTGGAGATTATAAAACTTAATAATTCACAAAAACTATAAGACTCCATTAGAAAAACAAAACCGGTAAAATTTCGAGATTTTTAACTCCTGACGCCGTCAAGAGCAATTGCCTGACGCCGTCATAATGGACCTGCAGAAATCTTTATGTTAAGTTTCCGGAAATTTTTGGAAAAACTTTGTCCTACTTCCTGGAAAATCCTGCAAAACTTCATTATGACTCAATACAAGCATTTGACTCTAACAAATACGAATATACATGTTCATTAAATATTGTGGATAATCATGATCGGTTTGTTTCTTAAAAACATATTTGGGGTTTCCCCTTACACTTATCTTTTGCAAAAATACCTTTAGGTTGGAGTTAAGACTAGGCTAAACAACATAATAAAGTATTTCACATTTTAATTGCGAAACATGATCAACCAACAATAAAAATAAAACATGCATACGGAAGCAAATAACAATCAAACAATTAAAATCACACAAAACATGGGTT